>AJFK01000112.1:0-215359 GCA_000467715.1 Hysterium pulicare CBS 123377
GCTGCGAAGGTCATACTTAGGATGGACAGAGTGGGTTTATTCTCATAGCCTCAAATGGCGCCCATGGACATCCTCATTGATATAGAATAGGCAGTATTGCTCAGGCGAAGGACTGGAAGTTAAATTTAAGTATCGAAGTCGTGACAGCGGTGCCTTGGAGGGGTGGCGCTAAATTGGAGCTGGCTTACTAAGCGACTAATCAGAGAAGAGCGGCAAATTCTGTTGCTTGACAACCTAACATCTCCATTCTCTCCACATCCAACAATGGCCTTCTTACCCATCCTCAGACTGCAATCTATCATCTCAAATCTGATATCTACCATACGTCTCCGCTATATTCAACTACACGATCATGACGGTATGGCAAGGCTGGGCTGAAATGGGCTTCATGACGAACTGAAGTCAACAAACCGCGGTTCTAGCAGCCTACACTTCCGCTTTTACTCAAATATCAGTTCGTGCCGGTATTGCAAGGCTGATTCCGCGCTTAAGGCTGCTACGAGTGGCATCGCATACAGTGCCAAATCTCGTTCTACCTTGCAGCTATACCATGGCGAAGGGAAACGCCGCAATTGGTCGAGGGTTCTGTTGGTGGTGTGCCGCTACTTTATATCCATAACAGAAGCCATATCCCAACTTTCCATCACTCATATATCTGATAATTCTGGGCCGTTGCTCAGCCTTCAAGGCAGTTTTCATAATAGACCCGGTGAAGTTCTTAGGAGATGCCTTCAAGTCGCCAACCCTCTTCCTCTCCTTTTCAGAGCCCGAACATACTTTAACCCTCCACACTTTTTGATCGAACATCAACCTAAACTAGGTCAGTGAACATTGTAAACGCAACCATCTATACGGGAGTATGGGTCAATTGGACGAAAAGGGTATTATACGGGCGCAACATTAACTCTTTCTTCGGCCTCTGGGTCATTGCTTATCGCCTTCCTAGCGTTGTACGTTAAATTCGCTGGGAGTCATTTCTGGTCTATCCTTTCGTACGCTTTATTCCGATTGCAAGCCACTCCCAACCCTGAAGACGGTCTCCACCATCAGCATCTGGCGATTTTGCGGAATGCAAATGCCGCGTCAACAGCTACCTGGCAATTCCTTCTCGTTGGAGATACATGGCGACGCCATACTAGGTGTTTGTTTCCAAGATTATTAGGCTACGCTCTGCTATCAGGAGCTATCGTCGTCTCTTTTGCTATAGCTGGAGTCTTCTCCGCTAAAGTTGCATCTACGCATTCGGAGATGCTGCTCCGTGATGTCTCTTGCAGAGGTCCTAGTGAGCTCTACCTGTGGGGACTGGAGGATCCGGACGAGCTAGAGCATCTCAGAAAATCCACGGCGTTCGACTCACTTATGACAAAAAGTCTGGAACAAAGCGCGTCTTATGTAGAAACCTGCTACAACAGCACCACTCCCTTCAGCGACTGTAGACTATTCAGCCGTAATCTAATTGATTGGACACTGACGCGCCATTCAAATTGCCCTTTCGATGGCTTGTGTATGAACAATACGGCGGTCTGTTTGGATACGGGTATGATTAATTCACAACTAAATTTAGGAATCAACAGTCCCAACACCGATAAAATCGCCCATCGACGAGTCATGGAATGCGCTCCTATTGTCACGAACGGCTTTCGAAGCGATTGGATACCCCTCTCAAGTCCAGAGGCGTTCACAGTTAATCAATCTACCGGCTGCACGGATGAATATATCGTTAAATTTGGCTACGGTCCGCAGCAAGACGGCACTGCGAATGATCTCGGTATGTTTGGGAACAGCACGTGCATATTCAATAATTACACGCTTGTTTTTTTGCCTCTCATACCAACTAGAGTAAGTGAAATCATTTAGTCGCCCACGATGGTATCATAATCCGTGGCCTACACTCTACCAACTCCGTTGCTATGTCTTTATCCATGATCTTAACTCGGTGAAAGGCTTTCAAGATGTTACTCATCTTGAAGCTTATTCAAATAGCGACGTGAGGAGGTATTTCCTGAGGAAGAAAGAGTCTGGCCACAGGTTCACGTAATATGACACTCGATGTGGCTGGTTACGGCGTATGGAACGATTACTGACCTTTATATCCATATAGCTCAGTATCTTCGTTGCTGCGTAATCTACAGCTGCAAGATTTTATACCAATTAAGCAACTCAACAGAACGAATGCCGACGTGTCTTTACACTTTCTCTCCTCCTACACTCATTTCGACGATCCCGTTGATGACCCATGGTTCCTCTCCAAGATTCGCAATTCGATTCTTACTACAAAAGGACATTCTTTAATGATCCTAACATGGTCAAGGTTGTCGGCTGCACGGAGCAACATCAGTTCTGCGATCCATACAAGAAGTTGTGCACCCCTCTGACCGGACTCCTTCCATTAGACGGTAAACCCATCAACTTGACCCTAGGAGCTCATCAACAATCAATCCTGAAGAGGATGCTATACTCTGGCAGCAGCATCTATATGGGCTTGCTTAATACTTATCCAAGTTCAACCGCCATGCTTGCTGCGGCGAACGACTTCGGGCGTGCATCAGCTGCGCTTCCTGATGATCAATGGATCATGGAATTCCAAAACTTTTTTCCATAATTTTGACAAACCTACAGCGATCTAACATCGAATATATCGCCGGCTCCAACCAAATGTTCTCCGAGTACTACACGTCATTATCAGCCAACGACTCTTGGATGTGCAGTCAACAACTTGTGCAGCGTGACGACTACCGGTCCTTTAGCATGCTCGGTATCATTGTCATCATCACCATTGCCGGGCTATTAATCCTGATCAGTCTTTGCCTACCAAGCGCTATGGAGAGATTTGGGCCATCTCAAGGCGAAGGAGCTGCGAAAACGCATCAATGGAATCTCAGCACCTGCATCCAACTCCTGCGCATGACATTTGAAGCCAAGGGCAGCGGTATATGGAGGGATACCGCAAGCCAAATTCCAGTCACAAAGCGCGGCGAATTATTTCCGTTTCCGGCCGGAGATTCTTCTAAAGAAGGCTTACATGCCTCGGAGACTAGCATCGGAGATGTACTAAGAACGGCTGCGATGTCTAGCAAAGTCCCCAAAATCAATTCCCCGTTCCAGCAAAGGTTCGATAATGCGTCGTCGCCGATTGTGTTCACTTCTTTCTCCGGCTCGCAAAGAAGAAAGTCGATATCAGATCCCTTGCACGTATCTTTATATCCTCAAAGTTGCAATCGACTATCGGTAGCTTAACAAATTCCAAATATGGTATGCGAAAGGCTGGAAGGGTAAACTGGCACGCTTACCAAGGGGACTCTGCAGTTGGGCGGATAAGTTAAGTTAGTGGTGGAGAGAATCATGTTTGTGGGAGTCGTTAAGTTACTAGGCCTCTAATAAAAGGTATCTAAAAGCCTACTTGCATCAAAATTACCCAGTGTGTTTGTTACTGGTCCCTTAACTGAGAGTATTCCCATATTCCAAACCTCCCCGCATGTAGACATAGACGCATTCTCCAAGATTCGCATAACCCAAGCCTCGTCCTCAGAAGAACCATCCATATCCCAATCACCCCGCTCTCCAATTAGCCCTCTTCCCCCAAGCTCCCTTTCCCCTCCCAGAATTCCTTCCTCTTCCACCCTTAGCATTAACCCAAGCCTCGCCGTCCTCTCTCTCCATTTTCTTCCTCTCCTCCTCCTCTCTAGCCTCCTTATCCGCTTTCTCCTTCTCCACCTTCGCCTTCTCCTCCTCCTCAGCTCTCAAGGCCGCCATTTTCTCCTCCCAGACCTCCTTGCGAATGCAATCGTAGCATTTAAAGTAACTCATAGTCGGCTCATCAATGATTTTGACCGGGTCGCAGAGCGTGTTGGCGATGACGGCTGGGCGGCATATGTAAGGGTTGTACTTGCTGAGGCAGCCGCAGGTGAAGAGTTTGGGCTGTTTGTGGCACATTTTGGGACTTGGTAAAGGAGGGTCGCGGGAGTTGGAATTTGAGAGATAGTGCTGGGTGGATTTAGTTGCTTCGCTGCTACCTCTGAGAGGTGGAGTCGTTTCTGGTTGAATGTGAGTCAGGTTTTGTACCATGGCCAAAAGATCTAATGGTGAAATCAAACCTAAGCTCGCACTACTCGCCGCTCAAATGAGCTCTTTGGCGTTTTGAGCCAGTGTTATCCGAATTGTTCAGAACTATCTGGCGGTGTGATGATTGTGAGTTGAGTGAGGTAGGACTGGAGCTACACGGTGGGCGAGATATGTTTAAGTAGCGTAATTTCGAATGCGGGTTGCCGTGGCGTGACGGAAGGCGGTGAAATGCTGTCAGCGGTCTACGGCAGCAAACGCAGAGGTATGTATGTATCCGATGGTTCGGAAACGATGTTCTGTAGGAGAAATTCTGAAATAAGAGTCGCGGTTATGTGGCAGGAAAGTAATTGAATGGTGTATTCGAGGTAGAATGCAGAATCATGAAGAATGCGATTAGAACAAATGAGCGAGTCGGATGAGTCAACGACAGTGAGTAGCTCGACCTATTTCAATCAACTTAACTTGTGCTTGGTGAAGTTCCTGGGTCGAGGCACAACTACAGCTTTCTTGACGGCGGCCATTACAAATTTAAGTAACACTTGTTGTCCGTGGATTCCATTTCGAGTTCGTATCATTGCCGCTGTTCGGATAGTTTAAGACAGCGTCAGCACGTACGAAGTTTTAACATTTTGCATTTATCATTTCCAATAGTAACTAATAAACAAGTGTAAGTATCGAACATACTGTCTACAAAGCTATACGAAATTGTAGAGAAACCCCGGAAAATAAACGTCCACACGCATTATCCAAACTCCAATAGACAGTCACCGTAGTGTCTATGACGCACACACGTTAAAAGTGTCTTGCAACTTGATCGCGAAGTGAGATAAAGCACGAAAGAAAAGCGAGGTTGAAATGAAGTACCAGTAAATCCAATGAGGCAGATTGTGAAGAAAGATGAATGATACTACCATTCATTCATCATACAAATCCCTGTCCTTTTCGTTGTATTCATTCTGATCACGGAATGGATCCTGACCATGCACGTTCCCGAATGGATCCTTATCACAGAACAGCAAAAGTCTTTCATTGAATGGATCCCAGTCACAGAGCGGACTTTCCTCAAACTCAGCGAATTTCTCCCGCACATTATCCGATACTGCTGCGATTGTATCCAAAGCTGCATTTCCGGCCTGCTGGATCGAAGATATACTCAAGGAACTTGCCATGGCCTGTGACAGTTGGCCCACAGACGGTAGAGTAGAGTAACTGCGCGACGCTGTCCTAATTACACCTGACGGTAAACCGGTAGCCAAGTCGATCGAAATTCTCGCCTTCTGCTGAATACGATCCTTCAAAGACCGCATCGCAGACATATCCGAGGAGTGGATTGATGAGGCAAGAGTAGGCAGAATTACTGTGGCAATCGACTCCATGCTTCGTCTCGCAGCATTGGAAAGGAGAGGTGAAGGTGACTGTCGACTACCTGTTGGGGCCGCAAGGTCTGCATCCGGGCGAACCTCGGGAAGTACGATACCGAGGCTGTTCTCAATGAAGTCCCTCGAGAATTGGCGTGCTGTATTTCCAAAAGCATCTCGATCAGGAGTAGCACTGAAAAGGGTAGCGATGAATGAAACCACATCGTGGAACTGTCGTTTGGGAGCGGTGCCGAACAGAGTGACCATGAAGGAAAAGGTGTCCAGGAACTGACGAGCAAGGTCTTCATCTGACTGCCGACATACCTCTCGTGCTCCTGATCGGGCTCGAACAATGAGATCCACTTTAGCCTTATGGCGCCTGGCAGGGGCAGCGCTCATGATCAATCCGCAGGAAATTGAAAGGAGCTCGGCGGAAGTAAGGCCCATGCGTGACTCGGCCTCGTCCATCCATGGAAATGATAGTGTCCCTTCGCGACTTCTTGTCTGTATTTGCCAGCGGTCCCAAAGGCAGCAATAAATGCCAATATGATCTGCCCAGTACATATATTGATCATTGGTAGCCAGGTCCCTCCAAGATGCAGGCAAGGTAAATGTCCGGTCAAGCTCTCTTGTGCACCATTGAAGGCAAGATCGCAGGCATGGATTCTGCATAGACCCATACTTGAGTTCAAGTGGGCCAGGTATGCGCTCGAGCAGACGTGATTGGAGTTGTTCTTTACCAGAAAATATAGAGCCTTCGCCAGATGAGTCTTGTACAAACGTATCAAGATACTCAAGGCATCTATTGAGATAGTGGTATGCGATGATGTCGTAGGAGCGATGTTCGTCGGGTAAACGCTCCAACAGCTTTTCATTCGCAAGTTCACAGCCAATAGCAATTTCGCCAAGGAATTTCGCCATCGTGTTGTCATCAAGGCGAGTATAGGTGTCCGCAAGAAGCATACGAAAGAGAAAATGCTCAACATCTGTGGCTGCCTCTCGAGGTTCATTAAGCGATTTCTCCAATAAACTTCGCGCAATCTCGACTTGGGACGACCAGTATGCAGAGCGAGCGCATTTGATCATAGCTGACGACTTCATCCAAGTAGGGTGAGTGCTAGATTCTTTCAGTCGTTTCAATGATAACGCGAATAACTCGAATGCGTCACCATCGAAGCCGAGTGACTGAAGGAAGTTTGCGGCCAACTTCATGTCATGGATATCATCTTGAGAGAAGGTGTGAATCGGACGGCTGCTGTCTAATCTGCGCCTGGGCGGAGACATTGACGAAGGTTGACTGGAAGATTTCTCCAGACTGAGGTCAATATCATCCAAGTATGGAGTTTGAAGAAGATCCGTATCACTTGGTTCGTTAGGTTCATTGATAGTAACCCAATCGCTGTCGTCTGACACCATTCCCGGCGTATCGGCTACGGGATTGGTTTGATCGTCGGCAATGCTAGAAACTATGCTATCCGGAGATGAACTCGTCTGTTCGCGAAAGAGCGGTCCAGGGACCATCGGAGAGTCAAGTGCCACTCCGAGCATAGCGTATGGGTCCCTTGACGCTAAATATTCGTCCAGTTTTTGTCGTTTCTTTGGAGGAACTCGAGGTCTCTCACTCGAGCTTCGCTGGGTTTGAACGCTTTGTAGGCTACCTACGCTCTTTGGTCTCTTCGACGACCCAGCCAGGCCTTCCCGGCCTGGAATGGTATTACTAACATCACTCAAGGCTCTGGCTAAGGTACCGGTTTGAGCTGGGCCAGGCTCAAATGGGTTATCCTGAGTATGTATGACCTCCTTGCCTATTGTGTTGTACTTTCGGAAACCCCATTTCTCGAATTGGTAGATGTACTGTCGAGGACTATGTTTTGTCAGTACTATTTTGCAATGATATGGGCTGGATGAAAGATCTGACTTACGAGGGGGCAAATTGGCGTCTGACTTTCATAGAAATTATCAAATCTTCCAGTCGCATAGTCTCATAGAGAGAGCGTAACTCCTCCTTGTGCTCTTCCCATTTCGCTCGAGGAATCGGTTTCGCACGGGGAACGGGAGGTCCTACGAATCGAAGGTGTTGCAGAGGTTGTGACATGGCTCATTGCTGCTCCTCTTGGAATTACGGCGGGTGAATTAGAAGGATAGCTCTCTTATGAGAGCAGTGGTCATTAACGTCACCCATAGTGGAAGACGTTGACGGCGGCCTCAGAAACGCGTTCAGTCGTAAGGCAGATTTCCAATTGCCGCTTAGGGTGACGGCGAGTGGCAAATGCGAGGAGCTGGCTTGTAAAAAAGAGAAGCCGGCAGCGGTTTGCAGGCAACAGAAGAGGGCGAGAGGGCTAAGAAGCGGGAGAAGCTCCAGCTGAGAAGGGCGATATGAGGTTGGGGCCGCCAAGCATTTACAAACCCCTGATTCGGTTTAGCTTATACACCTCAGGCGCAGAACCTCCTCGCTCCCCACTCCCAATCCCCTTCTGCTCAGCCCCTGGAGGCTGCTGCAAACATCTACGACACCCAATCTCTATCTTGTCGCCCAACCTCGGGCCACTCATATTGACCTTCTAAGCGCCGAGCAGTGGTTGGATTCCTCTTGCCTTCCCAGGTACTTGCTTTCTCCGCGTCCGATCCGTGGGAACCACCCTGAACATCAGAATCACCATTCACCCACCAACCCGGCCTGTTGTATGCAGCTAAAATCCGCCGAGATGTCCACTCAGAACTGTGCTCGGCTTCCTGGTGTTGCGCCTTGCCGACTAAAAATTGTTCGTAATGGCGTTAGGCCTCATTGCTGGCCGACTGAAACTTCAGTTCGACCTTCAACAGCAGCTCCGAGGCCAGTCTAAGCCCGGCGCCGAGGAATAGTAGTCGTCGCTCGGCAGTCTCGGGAACTGCTTGACCGAGAACTCCGCGGAGGCCGCTCTTTAGATGCCGTTGGCAGGTTGGCAGCAGCCCTCCGGCCGTTGACTGCACTGCACTTCCCGTGGCCACCTTTCACGATCCAAGCCTGGTAATTGGGAATGCCTCGTGCCGGATGTATGGCTAATGGCACTACGTACAGCCAGATCCCTTGTCGCAAATCCGCCTTGTCGCGTCATTCCTAAAAAACTCATGTTCGGTGTTTAGGAGTAACGGCCACATGCATCTGGCATGGACGAATCATATATGAGGTTGCCTCCAGACGAAGCCTGAGTTTAAATTCCAACTTCCAGTTGTGGTAATTGAATTGGTCCCAACGGCAACTTCTGGTAGTTCTACAGGGTGTCAGGCTCAATAGACGTCGGATTCGGCCCTGCGCCTACGTCGCACTTCCGCTGCCCGAGTCTACAAACCTAAGCTGCTACACAGGTATGGGATTTGGGAATTTACGTCGACGTGAATCACAGTCTTGCTATGTTCCTACTATTCCTAAGATGGTGTCTGAAATTTCGTGTGACAACGTCGTCCCCACTCTGCTTAGACCGCAGTGGTCCTATATATTTCGTTGTTCACGTCGCGCTGAGAGCAGTATTCAAACCCATGTTAACCGCTTTCCCGCACTGTCACGTATCCCAAGCTAACTGGTTAAACTTGAATCATATTCTCTTTTCTGACCAGCCTATCATCTTCTCCAAACCTACCCTTCATCCTGCGCTCACGTGGCATGTCTCTATCTACCGGCCAGCACAAGAAAATTGCCTTCTCCCATATGGGAGAATGGTCCAACGGCATCTCCTACGCATCAAATCAGTCTTCAGAACCAGACGACATCGTACTCCATCCACACCCTCAGCTCCAAAACTCGGACCCAAACTTTCGACTCGAGTACCTTCGGACCGTGCCGTCCGCACGGGAGGCCGTGCCTCTCACACCGATCCAGCGTTGGCTTGAGGAAACGCCGGCTGAGGAGCCTTGGCAACCTACTGTGCTTGTTGGTGCAGATACTTCCACTCGAACAACACTCAAAACATCAAAAGCACCGGTACTACGTCTCGGTAGAACATTGTTGAGCAAAATAGCGACATACGGAAGCTCGGTCAACCGCTCAGTCTCGCCGCATCCTAGAGATGGGGGCTAGATACAATAGACCTAGAAGATTACTACATTTTAGTCTACGTGGCAGAGAGTAGGAACTATTATTGGCGTTAAAGAATTGTTATGGGCATGATTAATCGCTTAATTATCGGTGTTTATATAGGAACGAAAATCTCATCTTCTCTGAGATGTTGGTCTTTAATTCATGACTTTAATTTCTCCATGTATACAACTGCGGAGCACTCTGTATATCAAGGCGCACTGTATCACTACTGATATATCCTAGCCACCCTGTCTCGCTCTCTTCGTGGGTACGTTTATCACTTTCTCACTGCGGAAAACTAGTGCGTTCCACCTCCAGCATCAAGTCCTTCAACCGCTCGAAATGCTTCCTGCGAGTTTCCGGCCAGTTATAGTCCTACAAACATCGAGCAATCTCTTTCTGTGGCGAGGCTTGAAAGGACATAATCAAATCAAGAACATGACGCTTCAAAGCTTGGACCCTCTTCAACTCGTTGATCTCAGAGTCCTCACTAAAGCTCTTGAATGCCTCAACTGCGAGCTTTTCATGTCTTCGCGCATTCTCGGGCTGCAGTGGCAATATCTTCATGGCAAAGTTAAATAGCAACAACTGCAATGAATCCACCGGGACTGTTTGCGACCATTTCCAATCGATGGCGCCGACTGTCCTACAGTTTTCGTCAAAGAGCATGTTCTGCCAATGCAAATTGGCATGTTGGAGGATAAACGGCCCATTGTTGAAGCTCTCTGCTCCAGCACATGCCGCAGCCTTTACGTGCAGTTCCGCCGACTCTATTCGTTCGCTGATTTGCTTGCGTTTCTCAGACTCTAAAACCGTCTTCGCACGATCCAAGTAGAACGTTTTCGACTCTTCATATGGGCCATAGACTCGATTTTTACGATCGACAATAGCGCCAATTGCGAAGTCCTTTCCTCCTGGACCAATGCGGAGTTGTCCTATCTGGCCAAAGGGCTCTTTGGAAAGCTGCCACACGAAACTGGTCAAATGTCGGTGGAGCTTCTCGAAATCTTCTTCTTTGATCATTCGGTTTTTATTAAACGGAAACGGGTACGGTTTGCCGGGTATGTAATCCATGAAGATATACGGCATTCCGAGAGCATTGTCGTACGTGCAACTCCACCCATAAACTGCTGGAACCGGGATCCCTGTCTTCTCTTTCACAAAGCAATGTTTCGTTGGCAATTCGCTCCACGGCGTCCTTCACCGCGGGTTTTTGATCGGAAGATTATGCAATCGAGCCCTCCAGAGAGTATTGTCCGGCATGCGGAGTCGATACAGTACGTTTCGCTTTCCCATATAGGGCTCGGGGGTGTCGAAAACGGCAATTTTCTCGTCAAAGCCTTTGAAAGAATGAGATTTCTCCAGAGATTGCCAAGCTGTGGTTGCAAGGCTACAGATGAGTCGCTCGAGTCCTCGTTCGCGAACGTCTTCTGCAAACTTCTTCCCGAGAAATCCGGGATCTTCTTGAAACGGACGGGGTTTAATCCAGTCGATGTACTGCATTTTGTACGTAAGTCGAGTCTCGAGTAGTGTTGAACTGTTTTGGTGGGTTTGGTGGATTGGGGCAACGTCGTTCGTAAGTAGAACGTAACTATGAGACAACAATACGGTATATCAGTTGATGGACACCAAAGTGCGAGCGGGGATTGTCGGTTTTACAATCAGTGAATAATTTTCAACTCCTCCACCACAACCATGAAAATCCACGACAAATCTAGCATTGCCCCCTTGATTCATATCATCCGCCACGGACAATCTTTACACAATGTCAATCGTGGCTACCCCCACCGCGACCCGCCTTTGACGGATGCAGGACAAGCCGCCACCAAACACATCCAAATCCCCAATATTCCCGATCTCATCATCATCTCACCAATGACCCGTACCATTCAAACCGCGATGAACGCTTTTCCCCATCTACTCGGGCCGACACCATTCAATGTCGACGTACAAATATGGCCCGATCTTCGCGAAGCCCACGATGCAATATGTAACAAAGGACTCTCACGCGCTGAGATCATGACCAAGTTTCCGCAGTTCAATTTCGCTGAGTGTCCGGTAGAATGGGATCACCCGCCACACACGATTGAGGGCGCTACTGTTCGCGCTGAGGCGGTTCGGCAACGGTTGAAGGAGCTTTCTGGGGCGTACAAGAATATTGCTCTGATTACGCATAGAGGCTTTATTGCTTTCCTGGTGCAAGGGGAACGGTTTGATGTGTGTGAATCTCGAACTTACCGATTCGGTACGGACGAAGAGGGTGAGAGTCGAAGAATCGGAATTAATTGCGATACTGAGCAATCGCAAGACTTCGGTCCTACGGTTCTAATACCGTATAGCAAAGAGAAGCTGTCTATGGAGACAGATATTAGGGACTCCTCTTAGATCTATCGATCGTGTAGAGACATTCTGGCCAACTCCGGTGCCTGTTCTGTTGAAAGTAGCTTGGCCAGTGGCCAATGCGGACCTCGGGTGGCGTATAAAACCCCTGAATGCGCGTCCAACCTTCCTCTCTTCTTCAATTCACTTCAACATATTCCGTAACTTTGACACTTTGTCGAACGTGCCAGCATAATCCGTACTCAAAGCAGATATGTCTTAAAGATCACTTAACATCAAAGTGATGATGGCTATGAACAGCCAGCAAACCATCCCAATTCCATAATTTACTTCTACATACCGCTTTGCTCACTTCTTACGTTTTCCTATGCTTCCGTAAATCATTGTGAAGAATTCCAATACAATGTTTAAGGTCATCTCCAAGTACCCACTAGCTTCTTTCCCCAGGTGAGTTTCTGAAGTCTCCCTTTCCTTCCCAATCATGGCCCATCCTCCTACCTACACATTCGTCAACCTCGCCACTACCACCTCCCCACCACTCGGATCATTTGCCGGCAACCCTTCAACATGATACTTGAGGAAGCAGTTCCCAGGCACTTTAACCGCATTCATAGCTACCGTAGTATTGATCCATGCAGGCACCCACGTCACTCCCATACAGCTCGTATTCCCAGCCGGATGGTTCATCGCGCGGTAGTAATTCACAGTTGCGCAATCTTCAACGCAGCTAGAGATTGTAGATGTTGTCGTCGCTGCAATGTCGAATCCAATCCAGTTGGTCGCGCAGAAAAGCGTATATGAGACGTGCGCGTAATCGGATTTGAGAGTCTGGTTACCAAGAGAGGGACACCCTGTTGTGGGGATGGCGAGGAGTGTAGATGAGGGGGTTGGTACGTTAGAAGAAGAAGTGGATAGGAACGGTGGTAGTGGAGGCAATTGGGAAAGACATGGACTGGCAGCTCTGCTGCTGTGTTCGGGTGGATCTTTTGCTCTCGATATCCTTCCCTACGACGCCGCCTATGACACCTGTAACAACGGCAAGTAAAAGCGCACAAAGACTAAGAATAAGAGGGGTGATCAGCCTGAATGCTTTTTTTGATCTTATGGCTTCGCCTTCGTTCGGGGGCCTTGGGCGGCTAGCATCATCAATGGTGTATAGCGGCGTAGGTCGTGGAACAGCTTCAGGCGCGGAGGGATATTCGTACAATTGGGGATCCTCAGGTTTGTCGGGCACGTTTCGATTATTCTTCAATGCATGATCAGCGAAGATCCAATGTATGTAGGAGGCGGAAAGATACCCCTACTTCCGGAACTACCTCCATTGATGCAAAGCAGATCTGTTAGAGAGCAACGATGATTTGGATCTCAGGATATAAGATTGCGGGACAGGATACCTCTCAACGAGGGCGTTCTTGTTGCAATACTAGGAACGAGGAAAAGAGATTGGAACGAATAATAAGGCGCAGGGAAAAGATAGCACTGTTCAGTATATCAACATTTTTTATGGAGGTAGGACCAAGTATATCAACTTGCCATGTTAATTGATTCGAAGACTCCTTAGGTAGAGTCTCCGCTTAAAGTGCCTACATTATGGCTTCACTTCTATTGTTTCTCCATCCATCTCTCCACCCTTCTCATCACTTATCTCGATCCGGCCACTCCAATATTGTCAAGTATGCGAAAGGCGCGTCTTGCACGAGGCTGTGCAAATGCTCCAGGATCCTTAGTGGATGGCCCATCAGCTCGGCTGCATATTATTTATCTCAAAAAGCCAAAGAGTTTCAGCCTTAATCATGTCGAATGAAAACATCAGGGCAAGCGCGAAGCTTCTTGTTATTGGATAGAGCCTAGGCCAGCGGAAACTCTTATATTTCACCCACATCATGACGAGGCATCATGACAAGGCAATTATCTCGTATACGGAACATCGTGTCGCTAGTGCCAAGCCAAAAGCTGTCTAAGCCTGTATTCAATGCAAGCCCACACGACTGCGGCACGTCCCGCTCGTTACCCCATTGGCCTCGCCCTCATCCTCACCTTTGGGGCGGCATTCGAGGCTACGCCATGTGAGTGAATAGGAAAGATGAACACATAAATATCTCAGCCTTTCTTTCTTCCTTCCACTTTAGTAGAAATTTCTTACGTTTCTATCCTTACTGAAACTGCACATTACTTTAACCGCTGTCTACAACCCTAGCCTATCCGAGTCATCGAGTCGATCGTAGTGTGTCACGGCTCTTCTTTTCGGAGGATTCTTAATGCGATCAAATAATTTAGCGGCTTCTTTCGAGCGCTTCAGCCGCTTCTATCTTCGATTTATCAAATGGCGCTAATTAAACCACTACAGCATGGCCTCATCTTCTTTTCTCTGGTTATCGCTCAACAGTCATGCTACTTTTCCGATGGCAATTTGGCGATAGATTATAATCGACAATGGCAGACGTGCTCAAGTAAGCCATGTTTCTTGTATTATCCTTATTCAAACAGCCAACCGTTCCTTGGCTAACGAATGTACATGTTCCAGATTCAACGAAGTACTCTACCTGCTGTCTCATCTCCTACGAAAACGACATCTGCGTTCTCGGCGACACAAATTTGTGCTACTTTCCGCCGCAAATCGAGGAAGGCCAACCCGGACATGGGAATTATTTATACCGTGGGTGAGTGGATACGCTATTGACCAAGAAGATAACGGGAGCTGGTACTAACGGTTCAAAAGAACTTGTACCGACCCTTCCGGAAACAGCGAATCATGTCCCAGATATTGTCAGCAGAGTTAGTGAAGATCGTTCTCCTCTTATCCAATTATTCACATCTGACCAGCGTAGGCAAACCTGACTATTACGAAAGGCTCAACTTCTGTACCAACCAGTCGAAATTTTGCTGTAAAGATGATGTTCCAGACGGTGATTGCTGTAGCTTTCCTGAGAAGACCTTCAACGTCTCTGTTCCCATCGACATTTGGAATATGTTGCTGCAAGGAGCAGATGCTAGCCTTCCAAACGCGACTTCTTCTGAGCCATCAATTCCATCTTCCACATCGTCAGGCCACAACGATCCTTCCGCGCATTCCAGCCCCTCGTTCTGGACAGTCGGGAAGAGTGTAGGCTTAACCGTTGGAATGATCATCCTCGCCTTGGTTCTCGCATTCGTGATATTCAGATTCCGGGGGCGAATCGGGGTATATTGCGTTCGTCTTCAGAATCGAGCACGAGCAGGCTTCAGGAAAACTAATCATGATCCTGACATTGAAGGCCAAGACGTGCTGGACGTGAACGGACATGACCCTCCAACCCCCCAAGCTGTCAAGAACTCTGGAGATGGAGAATTTGGCACTAAAACGACGAAACAGCCGTCAAATCCAGACCTGGTCTTACCTCACAGTGAGCCAGCCTCGGACACTCTCAGCCAAATGGACTCGGCGGGTGCTCAAGACGGCGTGACACGTCGGCCGTCGGGAATACCATCAGAGCTCGAAAGCCCATCCGAACCGAAAACTAAGTTCTATGAAAGCCCTGCTGATAGAGAACCTGCGGAGGTTAAGGGTAAACCCTTGCCTATGGGTAATGAATTGGATCAGCATGGGCATGGATATGCTGAGAAGGGCGAAGAGTGACGGCTATCTGTGTCAAGAGAGTCGATCATGATGTATGTGTTTAGTTACGAGTGTTGTGGAGCAGCCCTGCAGGCTGACTCATGGGCAGCCAGGGCCTCGAACACATAAGTAGAACCTCAGCCCCCCTCAGGGTCAATCAACCAAGTTACACTCTCTTCAACAACGAGGGCTTCCCCGGATTTACAATTAGTCAAGCCGTAACCTTGTTCTGGGGCGGGTGATGTTAGATTGGCCGCTATAGTCCCTTGTGGATAAAGAATAATAAGCCCGCGCCAGACTGAACGATTATCGATCAAGAGTCACTGTTAGGCGGACACCCAAGCTACTTTATTAATATATAGGACCTTACCCACACAAACGTCCCGTGGTATCTGGAAGTTGTTGGTTGCCGTCATCCCTCAAGTGAATCCGCTAATTCGTTCCCAAGCCTTGCCTTTAGAGGAGAGTTGAACCTCAAGGCACCAATCTTGGTTCGTCCCGACGAGAAACTCTATGACATTGGTTGAAAAGGTCTCATTATTAAAGCGAGCTGCTATGTCGCGTTCGCCGCTTGGATCTCTGACACGGAATCCCGAAATGTCGCTATACAACGATTTGAATTGCTCGGACATAGTTGGACTTAGGCGACATCGTAGGTATCCGGTTATACGGCGCAAAGCGGCTGGCTCTCCTTCCGATGGAGATTTGGTGCCTTCTGAAGAGTGGATTTCGTCAAAGTAGAATAAAGAGGCTAGGAGGCGCCTTGCAACGACTCGCAGGTGATGATGAGCGTTATAGTAGTTCTTGTCGATGTACTCTCTATGGGATGAGTCGTTCCTGCAGTACATGTGTGTGAGCCACTCCAGCTCGTTGATTTTGTCAACCGCGTCAAGCTTTGGCACCTCTTCTGTGAGCCCAACATTCAGTCTATGGCAAACTTGTACAAATTTGGTATCGAAGCGATAAGAATCGATGAAGTCCTCCCATTCTTTCTCGCAGCTCAAAGTGCTCTGGATCATGTCGTAAGCTGTAGCGATGTTCTTCCTTAATCCGCGAGGCAGCATGTTCTTCATCACTTTTGACTTGGCTTTCGACTTCGAGTATTTTCCTGGGGTTGTATGTCCGTCCCATTTGACTTTAAGGCCAGATCCCACGGATAGAAAGATATCCGGACGATGGTACTCATGCGGCCACACCAATTTACGTTCCTCGTCTGCAACTCGAACTGGATTGTTGCGTCGCATAGCACCGTCAACGTAAGATCGTCTAGTCCGCCGATGGTAATAGGGTTGGAAGTAAATTGGTGCTGCAGATGTACCCCTAGCCCTTGAGGAAAAGGTCAACGAAGCTCGTGAACGTTGCAGCACTTTACTTACGCTTGCCATGTCTTAAGATCATCATTAGGGTCATCTGAACGGACCAAACTGTCACCTGCAAACGTCAATCTTTGATCGGAAAACAAATATTTTCCTCTCTTACGTTTTGTCGGATTGCGGGAGTAGTTGGTGAAAAGATACGGTCG
The DNA here is from genome assembly GCA_000467715.1 of Hysterium pulicare CBS 123377. Lineage (NCBI taxonomy): Eukaryota > Fungi > Ascomycota > Dothideomycetes > Hysteriales > Hysteriaceae > Hysterium > Hysterium pulicare. The sequence continues at coordinate 16,932 of AJFK01000112.1, forward strand.
AGTACTCTCCCGCACTGCAGCAACTACTCCAGTTTTCACTTGGTCAGACAACGCCTTCGAGCCTTGTCCGAAGAGTTGTTCTCTGCCAAAAGCCTGTTTAAGTGCCCCTTCAATTCCGTCGGTCTTGTAACGATAGGTACAGAAGATCTGCGCGACGTTCTTGAACCCCGGGACTTTTAACAACGCTCGCGAAGAGAATGCGGCTTTGCTTAACTCCTTAAACTTGTGAGATGCTTGTTTCTCGCTCCAATGCATTTTGAAGAGGCCGAGCGCAAGAATACCTCCTAGTTATTGGTGAGCGCATGTAATTGTCTTGTGAAGATGAATAGTACCTGTGCTAGTCCCAATAGCGATGTCGAAGAGTTCTTGTATCGGGATTTTGTGCCCAACTCGGCGGAGAAGATTCTCAAGAATGCAAAGCTCAATGATACCACGAATTCCTCCCCTATTCCATGTGTAAGGTTACATGCAAATGTACGGAAGCATTTAGGCGCTTACCCATCAAGTGTAAGTATGCGAACTCCTGCATTCTTCGGTTTCTTTCTGATCCTCCAAGGTGAAGTGCTAAGCACACAGTCTAAGGGACACTGGTTGAGACATATGACGGAGCTCGTTTCCCCAGAAGCGGTATTAAAACGCTCAGCACACTCCCCACAAATAGTATGCTGAGGCTTCTTCTCGCAGGGTAGAATGTAGATTGGGCAATTGGAGAGACACAGTAGGCAAGTGCGGTTGCTGACTATCTGAGCCACGCCACTGGAACGAGCATTTTGACTCAATGCAAGAGTATGGGTGGGGGAGCCAGAGGATAGAAGCCGGTTGATCTCAGAATATATAGTCTTGAGAACCAGCTCTGAGTCAAATGAGTTTCTGAACCTTCCCATCTTCAAGCTCGGACCGGAGTCATCCAGGGACAATTTTGCGAATTGGCGTGAGACCCGGCGAGATGGGTCTCGAAGCCTAGCGAGGTTTGGAGGAAATTGATGTCCTTTTTCATGTCCATCCCAGCGGTTTAAGCATCGAAGCTTCCTTGTTGAGTCCTTAGCCTCGCAGCGCCACTGTTTTTCACCACATTTTTGCAAAGAGAGCTGCACTTCATCGATGAAGGCCGAAATTTTATTCTTCGTGTCTTTTCGGAAGTCAGCGGCAGCACCTTCAGTAAGTCCATGGTGCAATTTGAGTTTTTTGCTTACCTTCTGATTTAGCCAACATTGATATTCTGGCAGCAAAAGAAGAAGCAAGATAGGGTGTTAATCGATTGAGGAGATCCTGTTCTTGTCCGAGGTCATTTGAGTCAGAGTAGTGACTCTTTTTGAGCATCTTGACGATCACCGCAGTCATATGCTCGTTGAAACGAGACGGAATCCCTGGGTCACAGCTGGACAAGTAGTAGAAATCAATCGGCGCTCGATAATTTCTTGCAAGCCTGTTGAAAGCATGCTCAACGTATGTGTTAAAACTCTCCACATCCAAGTTCATTCCCACTCTGAGTCTTTTCTCTCGCAAATAAGCAGATGAAGAGCGTATTTCCCGATAGAGTACACCGAGTTGCTGTGCGATAAGCTTGGTCGATTTCATATCAGATAGATCAGGAACGCAGACGACCTTGAACGAATCGTAATAGCAATTAATCAGATCCTCCGCAGTTTCGACTTTCCTTCCTCGGGCTTCCCATTTATCGCACAAGTCTTTAAATGCTCCAGATAGTTGGAAATGGCCGAGCAACCTCTTCGTGGCAAACTCCACATCCAACCATTGAGGGTCAGATCTTCGAGGGAACTTGTTAATGATGATGAGGAGTCCAGGCCGTATTCTCTGGTTAAGAGTGCGCTCGTGGCCTTTCTGAGCCCACTGAAACATATCTATGATATCTGACTCCGAGGCTCTAACGTAAAAGAGTCAGCTTAGTCAGAGTAGGTAGGCACGAGTGCACGGACTTAACATTGTTGGTGATGAAGCATACAACGTCAGAAAAAGTATAAAGTAATCTGGGATACAACTCGCTCACAATGAGCTTGGATGTATTATGGTCTATATGAGGAGGTTCTGGATCGGGATTTGGATCGAGACCAATACGAGTGGGCGGGCGCCAGAGCGTTGCCCATTCCATTGGAAGCTGGTTAGAAGCTGTTTTACGATGTTCGTTAACTTCTTGTGCGTAACTTCTGACCTTGATAAATTTTTTGACAGATTTGGGTCGGTCGAGTGGAGTTGTTCGTAATGTTCGCCGCTCTAGATGAGCTCGATGCCGGTTTTGGCTTGATGCCAATTGGCTAGCTACAGAACGATGATTTCCTCGCAAGCCCTCGCAATCTTCATAATGTTAGTTGGCAAAGCCCATAGTTCCGCAAGAGGCGTACGCACCGGCGTAGAAAAGAGGTACTTGGCTTGAAAGTGTCAGTGGGTCTGCGTACATGTGAACATCCCCACTAGTCGACTTCTCCAAGTCTGCCTGATTCCCCGGCACGGGGGCTTCAAACTGTTGGCCAGCCAGCCCTGTATTTTTGATTAGAGACATAATGAGTGTGCTTTTCCCTCCGCCTGTATCGCCAAAGAACGATACCAGACTAGGATACTGAACTGGAGGACAATCAGGAGAGTCGCTATTATGTAGTAGGTTCTGTAGCCGAGGATAAGTGTAGAGGCAAGGCTCGTCCTGATAGTACGGGACGCCGAACCAAGTGGCCCAGACGTCCTTCATATGTAGTGACCTCTGCTTTTGTGGACTAATATTTGAATTGAAAAGCCATTGAACCCACGCGAAATCGCTCATTTTAATCTACAAGAGTGAGTGAAGTCATCCGAGTAATAAGCGGTAATAGAAGGTGAACTTTTTTTACAAAAGTAGGACTGAGCTATGAAAAAGGACGGAAGAAATTAAGCTCACCTTTTCGCATTCATCCCACATTGAGAGGGCACGATTGGGTTGATGATCTGGCCATTTATTCCAGCAGGACTTGTGGTATATACCGCCCCGTCCGCAGCCTGTACAGAGTAGCAGAGATGAAGGTGAACCGTCCATCTTGCACACGCGACAACTTATGGGTATCTTGAGCCGCGAAACCGCATCTTGTAATCTAAGTCGAACTTAGTCAACCGTGATCATTGGGAATGCAGCTTGATTTTCCATCGAGGCCAATGCATTCGCGCACATAAAGGTAATCAGTCAAGAAGGTATGAACGGGGACCAAAACTTCGAAGTTGCACATTAGATAGGACTTGGAGATATACGTACACGGCATTTGGGGGTGGTGGAGGGAAAGTGGCGCCCATTGCCTCCAGTCCCATCTGCTTTTCATTATCCTGCCCAACATCATCTCGCGTATCGGTTGCCGCTGTCACAGCTTCATCGATATCGATATCGGGTTCTTCGTCGGAGGTTTGTACGCCATCGCTGTCATCGAATTCAACTTGGCTACCATAGTCTTTTGAAGCCATGATTCGCCTATCACTGCTCACTATATGTCAGATTCGATATCAATAGAACTGCGCGAAATTCAGTTCTTCACACCTTAATACAGCCTTGCCTGAAGGATTTGACAGTCCGGGCGTCCAGTTGGCATCTCCCTCACACCTCAGCAATCCAGAAAGTATGGGTCCAATTGAACGGGAGCTTGAGTGAGGTGGGAAGAGGATACAGTGGCATAGAAGGGCAGAAAAGTGAGGTTGCAGTGCCTGTCTTTATGGGACTTTGGTTCAGCCTTGTCGCGAACCAACTATGACGCCTTAAATGGCGGCCTTTTTTGAGGCTTTTCTGCACATCGCCCGATGCAAACCCGAATTCAGGTTTTGGACGGCAGATCATGCAAGAGGTCCAACCAAAATGTTGTGTGCTCTCACTCAGCCTAAAGCTAATTATTGGAGGCGTCTGCATCCTGCATGTGCGGTTCAGCCTCGGCCATAGCAAAACCCATTCAGTCACAGAGCTTTGAGGGAATTAGAGCACCTTGTCAACTGGATTAAGGCCGTAGAACTATCATGAAGCAGGCTTGTCTGTAACAGAAAGAATGTACTCAGAGTATGGTGAGATACTTGTCAGGCAGTGGAATGAAGGGTTCCCCCAAAAAGCAAGTCCAGCTTAGCTGACTAATGGGGCAGCATAGCCACCGCCAAACCATCTACACCAGCTCAACTGTCACCTGGCTCATTGCCCTCTTCCAGTATTTCCATGATGACTCCAGTGATACTGCCATCTTTGATAGCCCGATAGACAGTCGCATTGTACGACCCCACCGTAGGTGCCTCTGTGATACCATCACTCCCTTCGCCGCGAGGGGTTTCAAGTCTTTCAGTACAAAGCAACGGAACACCAAGTTTCCTCCGCACAAAGTCATACATGGCTTTGGAGGCCCGGCCAAGTAGCGGACTACAATCACCATGCATGATATAGGCTTCTCGGTGAAGACACCATGCATCATGTGATGTGGAAGACAGCGCAGTGCAGAAGCTCGATATAGCTTCTAGAGGGTTGGATACGAGATTTATGGTGTGATCATCGAGAAGAACATTGCGGAGCGACTGTGAGATTGCGGGGAATCGCTCTTTAGCATTCATACTGACGGTGGCATCAAAGGATTTGATGATCTGCATCCACAGCTTTTCCGTAAGCAGGTCACTGGTAAATTGTTCCGATGAGGCCTTGGACGGATCCAGCCTTGCGATATACTCGCGATGGAGGATGGCTTCGAACTCCGATCTGAAGGCATCGAAGAACTGGGCTTTCATGGCGCGAAGGTCCAGTGCTTGACATAGCGCGACGAGATGAGCAGCGACCATTTGAGCGAGGACACCATTAGCCGTGTGCGTATACCTAGCTGAAATAAGAGCCAAAGAGTTCAATGACTGGTTACCCATCTCGGCCGTTTGCACGTGATTAACGGGGTGTGACAGGAAACCGAGTTCGGATTGTAGAGCTGCGACGCCTATGTCTATGCCTTTGAAGATAAAAGACACACTTGGGTCCTCGGCGACTAGGTTTGGAGGTAATCCGCGGCTGGTCGTTGGATTAATGATTTCCACGCACTGGGAGAACAGCATTCTACCGAGCGTATGGAGCCCTTGCCGTGTTTTCTCCATGGCGGAAGTTACTGCCATGGCTTGAAAGTTCCCGCCGTTAATTAGGTTACCGCAAGAGTCGACGAGCGGGTTATCGGTCGCTGAGTTGCATTCAATGGATAGCTGTTGGTGAGCTAACACGAGGTCCTCAAGAACGGGACCTATCCATTGTGGCGCGGTGCGGATCGAGTATCGATCCTGGCGGAGCATAGAATCCGCCCCAGCATTAACTTGAATGAGTCTTGAGCCTTGGAGAAACGATCGAATGTTTTTCGCAGCATCTATCTACGAGTCCGGCAAATGTTAGTAGATAGCCATGACGGTAGTAAGAGGGAACGAAGCTCACCTGACCGGGATGAGGTCGTGACTCTGAAAAACAAGGATCGAAACTCTCTACGGCACCCGTCAACGCCTCGACGCTCATAGCTGTGAGTATTTGAGACAGAACAGCGAGTACATGAGCGTCATGAAGGGCTAATACCGCCGTTGCAGCAGATACCGATGTCCCGTTGACAATTGCGAGGCCTTCTTTTGCTTCCAAAATCACAGGTTTAAGCCCTACACGGGCGAATGCAGTGTCTGCATACAAAACCTCACTAGGTTTTGAATGAATTCGTATGGTTGACTTTCCCTGGATGGCGCCGCTGATGTACGATAGCGGTGAGAGATCTCCTGAGGCTGATATGCTTCCTCGCAAAGGGATGATTGGTATGATATCATTCGTCATCAGAGAAAGAATTGCATCTACGGTCTCTGTCCGGACTGCAGAATACCCTTTCAGCAACGAATTGAGACGAATTAATATTGCTGCTCGGGTCCAGGTCTCAGGCAGATGTAGTGATTCGCCTAGTTGCTCGTTTGAAAGATCGAATTTGCCGAAAGGAGAAGATGTTTGAAGAGCAATGTTAGGATCTCTAGGTGCGGAAGAAAGAATCCCGTAATGTAGTTCTCGGATGAGGACGCGCTGGAGTTGCTGTGTCTGCGTATTACGGACATCCGCGCTTCCTCCAAAGCCGGTATTCACACCTACAAGTTTCGTTCAGATCAGGTTCTGAATGACTCATTAGACTTGTGTGAGCTCATACCATAAATGACATCTCCCTCTTCAAGCCGCGATCGAAGAGCATGTAAGCTGATGTTCAATTTCTCATGTGCCTCCGGATCGAAACGAGCAGGAGTTCGATATCTTTTCACTAGTCAGCGAAGGAGACTAGGGTAGGCATGCACATTACTATACCGAGCGACAGCCACAACCTGGGATATGCTCAAACCCCTCCCATTCAAGGTGACTATTTGGGATGCTTCGTTTAAAAGCAGTCTTAGCCGCCCCCATTCTTCCAGGATGGTTTTGCTGTGGGAGTGAGCCATATCGGACGTAGTAAAGGCACGGTGAGTTGACTTGTTTACACGCCTATTTTATGTACAAGTCACTGCATCTTTGTGGGAGCAGGTACCTAAGCGCATGCAGCCATCGGGCCTAGCCCGTTTAGGCGAAGTCAAGAATTCCGACTCTCAAGCAGCTCAGTTTTGTCAGCTAATGCAAATATAGAGTTGGGATACGTTGGCGTGAGTGTAGGTCATGTAGAGGGAGGCGATGGGATATCGACCCTCAATGCATATCGGCATGCCAGTGGTTGTCGTGCAGTAGACGCGCTGCTGGCGGGATGACCTCAGATCGAAGCACGGACATGTGTACCTCGACCTTATCTCTCCAACTTGGCCTCAGGTTTCCTCGCTCACATCCAACTCAACTTCCCAGGTTCTCTTCATCTCCTGTTATGCAAAAATGCCCTCGTCTTGTTGGGACGAAAGCGTGTCACATGTCGATATCGGCATACACCGGTTTGAAAAGCACTCTGTGTTTGTGCTCCTCTCACTTCGACTGTCAAGTAAATCGTCCTCACTCCGCGATCATCGGGAGTCAAGGTTTGAGGAAGGTTAGACCGCAAATATATTCCACTTACATGTGGCCGCGCGACGTATGACCAGGATTAGGCGCGGCAGTGTCACGCATGCAGACTTATTGTGGTGGCCAGAAATGGGGGTTATGTACCCTGAACGAGAGGACATTCGTCAACCAAGCAAGCAACCACGATAGCATGCTCCCACGATCGACTCCATGAAAACCTGCAGGCAGATGGAGACGAGCATGACCCACCGCACAGCCAGAATATACTACGCGGAATCCAGACTCGACAGCGAGATTCCCAAAAGTGGAAGTCTAACTGCCAGTGCGCCACTACCCGGCAAATGACGAGAAGGCGATTCAGGACATCAGTAGCTTTCTGGAAGATTCGCGTGGAGGTCAATATGTACGATACTGCGTACGCGCATTCGAAAGAGCTTTGCAAGCAGCAAGCCTGATACGCGCCTTGAACTGGTTGAATCCACGCCGACACTGATGCTGTTTCATCAGTTCTCATACCTCGTTGCAGATGGTCGTGAAGTGTATCGGTTATTCCATTGTTCTAATGTCGATGGATCCCTCAAGTTCTTATCAATTCTCAATCTACAGGTTTCCACAATGATTTGTCTCGAGCGACGACATCAGTCACTAACCGAGCCGACTCCGTCAGGCGACCGGCCGGCCTGCCGGATGAGATCAGGCGGAAATCTTGGGGTGATATATGGAGAAGTCCGCTTCATCAACAGGTGCTTTACGTCTATCCTGATTTCCAAGTCTCCCATACCAAGGACCTCTTCGCAGAACATAAGACGAAGCCGGGGTTATGTAAATACATCGGATGGACAGATGACCTCGTTATTTTCTCACACGGCCAGGATCTCTACGCAGTGGACATTGAGGCGGATATAAATGCTCATCGAGATGTGGTAGCCGTGCTTGTTGGAGGACAAGGAAGACCCAAACCGTTTCTCTTGGTGCGATGGAAAGATGACAGTATAGATGAGAAAGCAAAGTTAGACCAACTTTGGCCGGCCGTGGAGCATGTCAACAAAGGGCTCTCGGGCCTCGTCAAGCTTTCCAGAGAGTTGATATTATTCACGGATCCGTTAAAGAAGCTGGTGCGAAGTGTCAACGATACCGTAGTGAGAAAGGAAAGCGAACAGCTGTATGCAGAAGAAATCGATAGACTCTATAGAAATTAGTTGCAATTTCGTACACGGCGGGTGTCGTTCTTCCTCGTACTGCGGACTTCCATGACCGCATAAGTTTAGATAGATCCTATTCTATAAGCTACTTTCTGGTTAGACTCAAGGGTGGCAACTTGCTTTAACGCCTTGTACATAGTCTAGATCGGCTTTGTAGGCTGGAGGTAGAGAAGTTAGTAAGCGCAGACTTATCCTCTAAGAACGACGAACTAGGGCACCCCGTATCTAATAATTAATCAATCAAAGTATGTTGTTGATGCGAGTCGGGGAATACCATATCGATCTTGCGTTCATCTCCGCTTCGCAAACCCCTCTTGCGCGCAACTCCGCCCCCGCAACGCCTTCACACAAATACGATCCACGCAAATTGAAGGAATCTACTGATCTTGGGACCCCGTTTCGTTGCCAATCTCTTGTGATTCTTAAACTCAAATGCCACAGAATCGTCCAAAAAAAATGAGCAAGAAACGCGTCCTAGTCAGCTACGGAATCGACGTCGACGCAGTAGCCAACCCATCAACACGACCGTCGGCGGAAACCCAAACCTAACGAATGTCTCGCGGGGTAAGCCTCCTTCCTTAAGAAAGACATCCGTAAATCGACAGATGTGTTGAGCCCTCGGTGCTAGGTACGTTCGGTGCTACGCAAGGTGTTGACCGCCTCCTGGAACTGTGGGAGCGAAAGAAGATTAAATGCTCTTGGTACGTTCCAGGCATACCATCGAGACATTTCCTGGACAGATCGCTAAGATTCGAGATGCTGGGCATGAGATGTAAGGGTTCCTTCTTTTGTGGAATTGGGGCGGAGGGTCAAGATCGCTGACATTGTTTCGTTGTAGAGGCTTGCATGGGCGTACACACGAGTATGTGACGCCATGAGGTATCGTTGTATTGCTCCTGCTCAAAAATGCCATCGCCCGGTTTTCCCCGGATCTCACCCGGAAGCAGTTTCAGGCCATTCTAGTCAAAACCATCAAAATCCAGACAGAATTTTGTGGAAAGAAGCCCGAAGGATATACGGCACCATCTTGGAAGAATAGCCCGGACTCCATCGAGCTGCTGCAAGAACTCGGGATCAAATACGGTATTTCGCAATCGTTGCCAGTCAGTTCAAGATTGTGCAGGTCTAACAACTAATGACCGAAGACCATTCGTTCATGCACGATGATTTCCAGCCGTACTACGTGTCGACCGGCAAAGAAGAGATGATCACCACAGACTATAAGGAGCACCCAGACACGTAGATGATGCCGATGAAACATGCGGAAACGTCAGATGTGGTGGAGATCCCGGCAAACTGGGTCTTGGATGATTGGCCGCCTTTCCAATGGGATGGAGCACGAGCCATTCCCGTAAGTCGTTTTCAGCAGTCGTTAAATGCCTGGATATATCGTGCTCACGTGATTGGAATAGCATGGATATGTTGATCCGTACAATGTGGAACGGATGTGGAGAGAGTCGTTTGAGTGGTGTTACCGAGAATATGAAAGTTTCATATTTCCAATATCGATCCATCCGCAGGTTTCTGGTAGACCACATATATTGAGGATGCATGAAAGGTAAGAGATTTGCGCCAGGAACCTCCACTAGCTGGGCTTTCTGGTTAACATCTACTCAGGCTTATCGATTGGATTAATAAGCATGAAGGAGTGGAATGGTGCACTTTTGCGCAAATGGCGGAAGAATATAGGAATGGAAAGATCTAGACGAATAAAATTGCGAATTCGTATGTTGAAGAAATGAGTCAAATTGCCGAAGTCTTAACAGGTAGAAGGATACAGGGTCATGATATACAGCTTTAAACGCAAGAAGCTTGTTACACACCCCGTTTGTCTCTCTTGACAGACATGTTGTTTCTCCATCTGATGTTAGTGGCCCCTTTCGCTAGCGGGGTAGTGGGGCCGTCAGTAGCGGAGTTGAGCGCTTATCGTGTCAAAGTAACTTAATGAACTGAAGACTAGATATGAATCTGGCACTTGCAAAGGTGTTAAAAGGAGACTGCATAGTAAGAGGTCGATGCGTCCACTTTCTTCGCCCATCATTAAGTTGCTACGTTCGACCTACGAGCCGTTAGAATTACTTCCTACTGCAACTTCAACATGCCTCAGTCGATCCTGATAGTTGGCGGCGGCTTGGGAATCGGCCTTGAAACAAGTAAATCCATTCTGGCTACGTCCTCCAGTGAAACGAAGCTTGTCATATTCGGCCTCCACGCGGATAGAGAGGTGACTGATGAGCTGTCTCACAAATATGAAGGGCGCCTCTGGGTGGTCCTTGGAGATGTCACATCCCCACCTGATAGAGCAAAAGCAATCGATGTTTGCATCTCGAAAACAGGTGGTATCGATACACTTGTGTACTGCGCCGGTGTGATTGGACCCATTGAGAGGATAGAGAATCTTGATATCGAAGCCTCCAAGAGATCTTTCGATGTGAATGTTTTTGGAGCTATTTCTATGGTATGTCAAGCTCCAAGGTGGCACGTTACTATGAGAATACCATGTCTGATATCTGGCAGAGTCAACAAGTCCTTCCGTATATCAAGAGAGCGGCGCAAAACCCAAGCAATACTGGCAGGCGAAAGATAATCATACTTTCTTCGGCATGTGATACGTCCATCACCTACTGTGGATGGATGCCGTACTGCGTATCCAAGGCAGCATTAACCAGATTCATTCAACTGTTAGCCCACGAGGAAAGGGACATTTGCGTCCAAGGAGTGTATCCAAAACTCACAAGGACCCAAATGCCGGCGGATGTCATCGCTGGAAAGTACAAGGGGGTCATGGCCGACGAAGAGATCGAAAGATTCAAGAACTGGAATGCAGAAGGTGACTCGATGGTTGAGCCACCAGCATGGTGTGGAGAGGTAGGTGGTTTGGTGTGCTCCAGCATTCAGGAGCGTCTACTAACATGCCTGTCATTCCAGGCCGTTGCAAAACTCGCGATCGGTGAAAGTACCGGCGGAAAAAGCGGCGAGGTGCTTTACTACGATGAGCATATTGGAAACATTGCATAGGAGTGGGCGAACTGGTGAAGGCTACGGCTTGGCCAACCTGCTCAATGGGAGTCTGAAAGCCAAGGAAACGAGGAGAGATAATCGATCTCTAATTTGGACATGGTCAATAATGCAAGAGAGAAGAGGAGGAAGAGGACGGGTGGTGGACGTGTAAATGCACGACGCAGAAGCACGGACCGACGACCAGAGAAGGTTAGCGTTGCTAATAATTAGCACCGTTCATGTCCATCAACCTCATTCGCGAAATGAGTAAATTCATCTTCTATCAGAATTCGTATGAGTTTCTTCTGATGCAAGTCATTTTCAAGGGACAACTTTTCTTTAAATCAGGTTCCGCTGAACTACACAGCTGGACCTGCCCCGATCCATACCCGGTAGCTCCTGAAAGGTCCTTTTCTCGCATCTACATTCTTGTACTGCCTTTGCGGACTCAGCTCCAGCTGATTCGTACAGAAGTATAACCATCCATCCCAAATAGCTGCACTATCCGCATGCTGAATTAATGCATTGTGGACCAAAGTCTTTACAACGTAGTTTTCCGGCTTGACCAAACCAGCACCACCGGCAGGGGTACCGTTCACCTCCTCCGTGACTTGCGATTGCACGGTATCGACATAGAAAATAGCATTTGGCTCACTGGCCAGGATGTACACGCGTCCTTTGTCGTCGGCCGTGAAACCAGCTTGCTCAGAGGCACATTGGCCGGGGTTCATCACGCCTGCTAAGACTTCTTCATCCGATGCCGAGAAGTTTGCAAGCAGAGCTTGAGAGACGTAGTAGAATCTCCTTGAAGCAAGAACGCCCCAGTACAAATTTCCGCTTGCCAATGCGATTCCATCGGATGCCGTGGTGAAGTAGCTCTTCTTAGTACCGTTCCAGGCGTATATAGGTTGTCCGTTAAAGCTTCCGACATATTTGTTATCAGCCATGACAACGGAAGTGTTGTGTAGCCTGCGGACAGCGCCGCCAGTATCTAAATCGATGGCTATGAGCGACCCGCCATCGGATTCATCGGTAATGAAAGCGAAACCACCCTTTCCGAGCGTATTATTGATGCGCAAGTCGTTGGCATTCATGTTGTCGTAATACAAGCTTTCCGGGATAACGTAAGTGCGAATAAGCTCTCTCGTGGTGACATTGAAGCTCATGATCTTAGCTCCATAGCGAACAGCCGATTTAGCACCCGGTGGAATGCCGTTGTCCACAACCCACATTTGGTTCAGAGAGTCCAAGACTGGATTCTGGACGTTGATAAAGCAGGTCGAAGCATTCTGGGCGGACGAACAGTTCTGAATAGCTGCCGAGGGCCATGGCTCCTCTTTCGAGAAGGAAGTGGCAATGACCACATTGTTCGGCGTCGGGCCCATGTTGCGCGGATATGCGATATATATATTCAAGTCGTGGTCAACGGCAAGGCCAGTCGGCGGGGTGGCAGATTCATGAACTGCTTCCAGGCATGGACCGATGATTGGAAAGTCGGAGGGTCCCTTGGGAGGGAAGCTTGAATTGCTGCATTGTGCGGAGACATTTGCTGCTATTCCAGCAACGAGGAGTGCTATTGAAAATTTCATCCTAATGTTCGCTTCGATCTATTAAAATGATGACTATGAACTTAGGAACGCTTGCAGCGAAGTCGGCTCGATTTACGTCAGCACTGCAGAGCGGAGAGAAGTATGAGAGGAAAAAGATGCTTTCAAGGTGAAGAAGTCGAATGTACTTTATATTTTTATTCATTACTTCGACGATGGGGGCCGTTGTAGACTACGTCAGTGAGGAGGCGTCACCTGAACTGCCGGGAGATTTAGCCAGGTACCAACGGGCGGGGATTGGTCGCCTCTTTTCTTTCCCAATTCGGAAGGAAGCCGCGCACTAATAGAAAGTAGTCTTGGCAGCAGATCTAGGAAGTGCGATTTCCGTTTGGGAGTATGCGAACATACCGAAAGGGCAAAAGTTTGTTGATCCTTCCTGAACGGGAGTGCAAGAAGGGGTGTAAGACTTGGATCCCTAAAAATAACACCTGGATTGGTCCTTACCAGCTAGGAAGTATTGGCAACGTCGGTGTTGATGGAGAATCAGGAAGGAACGCGAGGTGGAAGAGCTTCATCAAGTTCTAGGTAGGTCTGCATCTTTCCAAGCTTGCGCTGCCAATTTCCTTGCTTCCATAAAAATCTTGGTTGTCCAGGCCTCGATCCATCTCAATCGAGCATACCCAAAAATGCCTCTGGACATACGAGTTCATCAAACCTCCAGAATCCGTCTGTTTCTGTCCTTATAGCCATCCCCATATCAACAAAAGCACCTCTCCGCTACGAGTATGTGGCATCCGACATCTAGCCCTGTTTTCGTCATCCCATCTATCCATTCATATCCCAAAAGGCCTTCATTTTTCAAATCTAGATGCTCCTCATTCCCTCATTTCTTCACTCGCCCAAAGACGCTTGAAACTATTGATTCGGGGTCCAAAACTCTGATTCACCCAATACGTCTGACCCTCCATTTCTCCTGCCCTCGGTTCCGGCAGCAGGCGCAGCAAGGAAAACCCTGTTTAGCATATCTTCAGGCAAGCATGACCCCAATTCGTGCGAGGCCGAAAAGCCACGCGATTTCCTTCAGCGCGAGACCATACGAGGTTAGCGTTCCGCTGGGGCAGCTAACTCAAGCAGCGTCTAAGGTAGGCAGGTTTCCGTGTGCGTTTGTCCCTAGCTTCGATGTCTGCCTCGATTTGGGTTCGAGCTAGTTGAGGGAGACTTGTTTTCTTCGATGCGGAGAATTTTGGTTTCGGAGACGTAGACGCATATACCGTGAACTTCTGTCTTCTTAGGTGTCTCCGTCTTCCCATTCCTCCCCGTCGTCTTGATCTTCTTCGTCTTCCTCGACATCAGTTGTAGTAAAGTTCGAATCCGCACTTCCATCCTCTCGCATCCTCGCTCGCTGCCTCCCTCTCCGTCTCCGCCTCCGTTCCTCAGCTTTCTTCTCCCTCCTCGCCATCCTCAACTCATGCCTCACACCTCTCATATCCCTCTCCAACTTGAGAATCCGCTCTTCCTGCCCTCCAATAATCTCGCTTTTCTCCCGAACCACATCCTCCAGCCTCGCAATCGCATCCCCCTGCTTCTCCATTCTACTCATGAGATTGAGTATGCATCGTTCCAAGACGCCATTGGAGTCGCCAAGTTGGCCGAGAGACTCTGCTGTAAAAAGTGACTTGCCGTCGGTATCTGAGCGTGAAGGCATGTCGACGTTGAGGTCCAGACTGGTGAGACTCGATATTGACATGCTGGAGTGCTTCGTCTATATGCGGGTTAGGTTTGGCTTTGGAAGGCACAGTCGGTGTCCCGTACTTGGATTTGGGTGTCGGTGAAGTTATGATAGTCTTGTCTTGAAGGTGAGAGAGACATGTGGTATGGGAAACATGCGGTGTAGTGATGGCATGACAGATGAAGAAGTGTGGCAGAAGGTCCAATAAATCGGCCGTGTGCTCAAAGTCATTAGTGCCATTCGTAGGATAACTGACATTTTAAGAAGAATTATAAAACCACACTACCACAATGGAGACGAGGCATGTACTCACGCATCATACGACCACTAACAACATACCTAAGTAGCTCAGGACATGGACCAATAGCGGACTCTCATTACAATCTTTCTAACAATGCTAAACTAAAAACACAATTTCTGATGATTCAAAATCGACAAAGGAAAGGAGTAGGAAGCGTCTGGTCTGGTATGAGTCTTCAATGCTAAGATGGCAAACTGTGATAGAAACGCAAGAAAAACACCGCTTGAAAACAAAACTGGGTATCTGCTCGAAGCAAAGCGACCCCAAATATCTACTCCGATGACCGATGCAACTAGAAAAGGCGACGACAAGGTAAGGTATCCCGCCCAGCCTGCAAATGCCCGCACCCTTGCGCCAATGCTGTCCCGAAGGTACAAGCATTCTGAAACACCAAACAAAGGAAAATCTCAACTTGCAGCTGCAGTCGTAGACGAGTTAGCCATAGCTATCTCGAGAAGTATATCTTTCTAAGCCTCGGCTTCCGCCATAACCTGCTCTCCCTCATCAAGCATGGTCATGATTAGCCCCAAGTTCCCTACCATCTCCTTTGCCTGTCCTACAAGCAACAACTTCTCTGCATTGGCGGGTAAGCCTAGGTATGTAGGCGGTTCGCGCTCGGGAAGGTCATTGACCCATCCCATAAATTCTCTCCAGCCGGCTGCGCTGGGTAGTTCCAGCCCACGACTGTGTTCGCTGTCCTTGACGATCTTGAAGTTCTCTTCGAAGGCTGCAGGAGTCATGAAGCTCTCGACTAGGTCATTGAGAGTCCGGAAGTCGGCATCATCGTCGATCTTGCCACCATACATTTCAGTGATGAGCGTGCGGATCATTTCCCAGGGGATGTTTTTGGGAGCAATATTGGTACGTCCATGTGCGACGTAATCAACCCAGGTGTCGATTATAAAGCTGCAACACTCATACTAATCTTTCATTAGTTTGAAGTTTGTTTAGGCAGATTAAGCAAACTTACATCACTGTCGTTGAACTCCCAGAAGCCTTTCCATCCCAAGGTAGGTGCATATCGCAATCGTTCCTGAACCACTGCATGGAGGAAAGACAACAAAAGGTATAGTCTCGCCTTCTCTACCGGCTGCTTTGTGGCTCTCTCCGCCGCTGACGATAGAGAGTCTTTCATATTGGCTTTGATACCCGCGGGTTGTTCGTACGAAAGAACGCGAGACGCGCGAAGAAGGTTGACGGGAATTTTCGGGCTGGACTCCATGGACAGGAAAAGTCTGAAGTCAGGATGGGGCTTGAGCGAGTCAATCCTCTTTTCCAGGCTCTGCAACCAAGTAGGAGCAAGATGGACATTCTTGACGAGAACCCAATTTCCGGTGGCGGCCGCATTGCTAATGGCTTTGTCGGCGCTCGCAACTCCTTCGGTAGAACCCATGGCGATGTTCGTGCAAGTTGCCTGTTCGCGTTCGACAAGGTTGTCAACTTTGTAACTGGCATCGAATCCAGGACTCGAGCTGAGAGCCACTGGCGTAGTAGCGGTAACTTGCTTGACAATTTCGCTCAAATTTCCGGTGGTATCAAGTAGTCCTTTGCCAAAAACTTCAGTGACAAAACGTTCAACAGCGGGAACAAACCGATCCATGCGGAAGAGTTTGACAAGAATGAGCGATCGAAGGTGTTGGTCGAATTTCGAGGTTTCGGTTGGCCACGCCTGAGGTACATATTGTTCAGCAAGCTCCTCAGTACTGAAAGCATCCCATGCGCCAGGTTCGGCTTTGTCTAGATCGTTCTTGAATATCGAAAGCTTGGCAGTGCGCGCAAGCGCCTCATCTCGTCGATCCATCTGAGACGAGACGTCAATACCTTCCAGATCCTTGTCGAGAATGATATCGATCAAGCTCTTGTCCATCTTGTAAGGAGCAGCCTGCACCAAGAGCATTGCGAGCGTAACCCGATCTTTCTGGAGAAGAGAAAGTGACGTCCGTCGATAAGCATCGACGAAAAGTTCGCTGAGAATATCATCAATACGTGCGTTATGGCTCCTGGCTTGACCAGATTTCTTGACTCTCTGCAATACTGTGGCGAAAATTTGCGTAAAGTATTGGAGGGAGAACTGGTAGAAGTGGTTGATGTGATGGAGCTGCTCCAAAACCGCAAAGATTGCCGAGCATGATCGAGCGACCACACTGTATTCTTTGGTGATGTTTTCCACTTCAGTCATGACTCCTGCCGTATCAGCGACCTTGGCAGAAATCTCCGCAGCCTCCTTCTTCAAAGTTTCCAAAGTCTCAATGACCCGATCATCGTCTAGAATATTTCCGCGGGATTCGTTGAGGGCTTGCAATAAACGCTTCTCGAGTTGTCGAAGATGCACGCTGAACTCTCCTTGCATCTTGATAAGGTTGGACCGTCGTTCATCCACATCAGGTCTCTCGGATTTGAGCACCTCATTGAGTGTTTGAGTTTGCAGACTACTCTGTGTAACCGTGAAATTGACAAAGGTTGTTCGACTGCAGATGTCAGGAGCGAAGGTTGCCGAAGGATCTCTTGTCGAAAGGTACAACTTAAATGAAGGCGAGAAGTCGATCTCCTGTTTGCCGAGTTGGATAAGCACACGGCCGCCTGTCTTCTGGTATTCCTTGTTGAGGACGTGGTTCAGAATAGGGTCCAGATGTTCGGCGTCTTGAATGAGGATAGGGTTGCCGAAACGTAGCGAGCTCTCCAATTGCTTGGTAAATGAATCATCCAAGAAGCTAGTGACAGTAAGTCGGCGATCTTTACATTCATTCTGCAAGAACTCCGCTACTCTACCGGACGGGTCGATGATGAGAGGATAACGGTTGAATCGCTTCAGGATGATTGCGTTCTCAGTACATAGGTCATCAACAGGTAAGGAGTTCCTCTGCCATGTCAACCTCTCATCGGCCGTTGACAAGTACTCGGTGATAGGATTCGGTGATTTGAAGCTGATTCCAGAGAGGGAGAGGTGATGCAACCAATCTTCCATCATGGTCTTGCGGTATTGCTGATCGTAGTAACCCCCATACGCGATGAATGCTGCAGCAACCAGGACATCGCCAATAATTGTGTCAATTTGTGTCTCGAAAGACTTGCTGCTCTCCTCCCATCTGCCTCGTTCGGACGACAGACTGTCGAGAAGACGTACACTTCGATCAACCTTGAATTGAACCCGCTCCATCTCCATCTTGATTGCTTGAGTCTCGCTGATCAAAGCAGCATATTCCGTCTTGTATCGAGCGATACTATGTTCGAGGTTTTTAATTAGGACTTCCGTCTCATGCGCTTGGTCCTTTGTCGCTTGAGCGTCTGACTCTAGTTTATGCACTTCTTCTCGAAGCGGTCCAACCCGATCTAAGATGTCTGAAAAGTGAACCTGAGCAGATACCCATTGCACGAGTGGACCGCAAGCCTTCGAGGCACGATTGACCTTCTCAAACGTGAAGTCTTCCTTCGAAAGATACTCATTCTGCATTTTCCTCCGATGACTGGCGGTCATTTGTTTCTCGTTGTCAAACTGGACGATGCTGGCGATGAAGTCATCGCGTCTCACGATCCCTTGGATGGTTTTCCAGCTGTCGATCTTGTGGCCAAGAAGTGTGCAAACTGCATCAAGAGCCAGCTTCACACCTGCTGGGGGATTTTGCATTGATCGGACCTCTGTAAGATGCTGTCGCTTGATGTTTTGCACGCTCTTTTGAGCTTCGAGAACGGCAGGCTCTGCTGCAGCCAAATCGGTCTCTACAACTTCTTTCCGCGATGCGATCTCCTTCTCGTCCTTGGCCAACTGAGTTTGGATCTCCAAAGAGGCCGCTTTCTTTTGTTCTGCTTCGCGCTGATCTGCAATCATGCGTTGTAACTTCTCGTTGGCCTCGGCGTCTTTCTTTTCGAGCTGTTTTTGTTTCTCTGCCAAGCTCGTGCGCAAATCTCTAACCTTGTACACCGTCTCTTGCAGCTTCTCGAGACCAACGTTAAGATGTCGCTGTTGTTCCTCAAGGTCTTCACGCTTCTCATTGTACAGCTTGACGTACTGCGCAACAAAGTCCAGGAAGTGTCGTGGCGTGAGGTAAGTGGTCTTGTTCTGCTGTTTCTGCAGTCGCTTATTGAAGTGATGCAAAGAATAGTGGATGTAGACCATGGCATTGACGACGGTCTCCCGGTGGGATGGCGGAAGATTGAGACCACGATATGCTATTTGGATACTGTCCGACGCGGTAAAGTTGTTCCGGTCCAAATCGATGGACTGAGTTAGCTCGGAGCCAACTTGGTAGAGGGCTTGATCGGACCAGTCCCCGAACCAGTTAAGGACGCATCGATTGAACAAGGCAGGGCTAGTTGCAGCCTTGGAGGAGAGACCTTCTTCAGGAGGATTCATCGTAAATACGACGTGGAGATTCTTGACAATTTGCTGCGTGAACCATTTGTAAAGTTCTTCCTGGGAATCGAGTAGTAGGCCTTGCCTCTGAGCGCCCTCTTTGCACGAAGTCATGAGTGACGCGTACTCATCTCCTTCAAACAAACCAGGAACTTCGGCATTAGCAAGTAGGGTGTTCATCCTTTCCAGGAAGCCTGAATCAAGAACGTTGGACTCGTCCATGATAAAGCAGATCTTTTCTCCTTTGCAACCGCAACGTCGGAGTACGTTTCGCAAATCTTCGTCAAAGTCTTCAGCAGAGTACTTTCCATGGACCTTGATCTGGTAAACCTTCAAGCCGTTCATCCAGGCCACAAATCGAGACAATGTGGTCTTCCCACTTCCACTCACACCAATCAAGATGAGATGGCCTTGTGGCTGGCGGAAAACTCGGTCGATACGGAGAACATGCTCTAGAACATCGTTAAAGAGGATCAATGGAACGTCGACCTCCTCTTCACAGAACGTTTTCAGGCGGGCTTTGACGAAATCGCGCAGTTGGTCACGTTCGACCGGGACGTAGTTCTTTGATAGCCAGTTAGAGAATAGGATAGGACCTCCCAATGCTTGTTGTTCATCGATGGTTGGGAAATGCTCCGTAGCGACGCGCTTTACACACTCCTCTGTCCATTTCCTCTCGTCTTCGGCAATAAGACGATCTTGGAAAAGTCGTAACGCTTCATGAGCCCATATCCTGACCAGACCTTCCAACGTCAAAGTCTCAAGCGGACGAATGGCTTCGTATATGCCGCGCACCCATCTGGTAAGCTCTCTGGGTGAGTACACATAATGCGGTTGGATATCTGGAGTAAACCTCTTCTGTGACTCAGCATAAAGTTGAACCATTGCTTTAGTTAGGGGCTCTGCGTAACCACGAAGGGTTGGAATAATTTTGAGGACAGCACTATTAAATGTACCATAGATCTGATTGAGCGACAGTTCACCAGGATAATCCACCATAATCAAAGGCGCATGTCGCAAGAATCGCACAGCCATTGGCGTGCGGCCGGCGTCGGTCGGTGGGTTACAAGCACCGACAAATTGAATTCGGTCAAGGGTGACCCACGTCTTATCGGTCGTTCTCCAGAATCCATTCTGCTCGACTAGCTGCCTAATGAAAGATATGGCTCGCTGAGTTCCATACTTGTCCGGAGCAGGCAAATTTATTTCGTCACAGAAAATCACAAGCCAGCGACCGATCTGTGTAGGCGTGAGGACGACGCCGTTAAGGGTCTTCTTGTACTCGCAGTATTGCTCAAAAGTCTTGATGAGAAGATCTGGAGTTGTCGCGCTTGAAAAGTTTAGGCCGACAACTTCCATATTCGGAAGCTTGCGAAGAGCACTGAAGAGAGTCATGGTTTTACCAGAACCTGGAGGGCCGCAAAGGAGAAGCGGTTTGTGTTCAGCGAGCCAGGAATAGAGAACATCCTCATGGCGCACGGTGTCGAGGGTGGGAATGACAACATCTGTTTGTGTGATGGAATGCGTGTTGACTTCGATGTTGGGAACCTGTGATTGCCACATAGTCCATTCAGCTTTATTGATGGATACATCGAAGTCAATAAGAGACGTCGACTCGTTCAAAAGAGGGAGCTCAACATCAGTAAAACTTTGAATCTGATCTCCAAACTCTTTCCGCTGGCTCAAAGGACAGTCCCCGACTAATGACCACACCAAGGCGAGCAGAAGTTTTTTAGCAAGATAAGCCTCCATCTGAGTATCCTCCAACGGGAAGTCCGGGTGTTGAACGTTGTACTCAAGGATAGATCTGCAAGCTTTGTTCAAAAGAGAGAAGAGGGTGTTGAGCGCGCGAATATCTGTATATTCCATAATGTGACCGAATTTCCGTGCGAGATTCAATGCTTTTTCGATGAACCTATTATCATTCAATTTGATTTGAAGGAAATCTGCGACGACTCCTTGGGTTGAAAGTAGTTTTTGGGATAATTGCCCTGGAGCAACACTGTCATCTTCAATGTCTTCGAAAGGAACTGTCTTGAGATTCTGGACATAATGTGATATCATCTCCTCAACTCCAACGGTATCATCGCTGAACCACACCATACCGCAACGGCTGACTGTGGCTAGTGTAGCGTACTTGAGTGTTTCGACCTCGAACATGATTCGAACATTCGGAGGAAGATTGAGTCGTTCACCGTTGGGCAACGTAAGAAGCTTGTTGTCGTCCAGAACACTGTTCAAATTCTCAACCCATTCTGGATCCACGTCTCCATCGAAGACGATCCAATGTCGTTTGGTATCTTCACCACGGAGATTATCGACGATCTTTCGGAGGATGCTAGTGAAAAGACCATCAGTCCATTCGCGAGTCGTGCTGTCCAAGCTTCCATAAAGATTCTCCTTGGACATGACCTTTGGGTCAATGATGTGGCAAACTCCTTCAACTCCTTCAACACGCTGAAGTGCTGAAAGCAAGGTTTTCCATGCTGCCGACTTGCCGGACCCAGAAGAACCAACCATCATAACACCGTGATGAAGAGCCTGGATTTGATAGAGCTGAAGGATTTTTGTCATCCAAGCTTCGCTTACGACAAGCTTGGACTCAGCTGCCGCATCTTGAATAGCTTGCTCCAGTTTATCGAGAGGTGCGGGGATGTATTCGACACCAGGGAATGCCTCCTGCTCGGTTGCTTTCATGATTTCGACGTCAGACCTGATCAGTTTGGGCGCCATCGTTTCCCGTAAACTCTGAACAATAATTTGCGGCTCCATGACTTCCTCGTCGGTTGCAGTCTGGCCTTGGATCGCAATTCTAGCTCGCTTTAGTCCACCAGAACTAATGAGCACACTCTTTAAAGCTCGGAGACCGAAGTCGTAATGGGCCTGCTTTGAAAGGCTGGCAGAACATTTGTCAAAGAACGGTACCACCTGTTTGGAAAGTTCCTTGGCGCGAGAGAAACCCTGGGAGTAGAGCATCACTTCGGCAATGAGCTCTTTGTCTGGCTTAGACATTGCAACGCTTCTGAAAAGCTTCTTCAGATTGTCTGGAAGATTGGATCGCCCTGCATACCCAGGATTCATGGTAATGAAGATACCGGTCTGGGGATTGACTTTTAGCTGACGACCAATGAGTTCAATTTCCGATTTCTCCTCTGTTACGCCTTTCCGCAAGCCTAGTTGGATGTTTTGAACCTGCTGAGACACCGCTGATAGAATACGCTCCTCCAGACGGTTGAACTCGTCGAAACAACCCCATGCCCCGACCTGGCAGATACCGAGGAAAATGCGTCCCATTGCTTGGAAATCAAATGTGTCGTCGCAACAAAATACAAGAGTGAATCGGCCAAGTTGCACACCCAAAGCCTTGACTGATTCCGTTTTTCCGGTACCTGCTGGACCATATGGAGAACCTCCGAGACGCTGGCATAGTGCTTGAGTAAGTGTAAGGAAGCAGCGGTCCGTAAGTGGCGTCCGTACAAGGCGTTCTGCTACGCCGAGATACTCGAATCCATAATCCAATACGGCATTCGCCATTTTGATTTTAAGACGTTCAAGCAAGTCCCGCTCGGGCTCGTATACGTAGCGCATCGAAAGAAGCCACAAAGGATGGGTAGCTGATCGAGCGCCGACTTTCCGAAGCTTATGGATGACATCGCGCTGATGTACAAACTCGGTGATGAGATGCTCGCATATTCTCCGCTGGATCGGTTCCAGATCTCCAAGTACAGCTGCAGCAAGCAACTTGAGTATGTTGACCTGTTTGTCATACAGTTGGGGTAAAGCTGCGCCCTCCTCTACGAGAGCTTTGTCAACAGATGCAGTCCAGCACATCTGAGTTGCTAAGACGACTATCTGAGCTGGATACTTGGTGACGTAGTCGCTAAAAGCATCCGCATCCATCACGTCGGCAGAAAAAAGTGCCCCATACTCTTCGTGTGCTTCGATAAGGAGTTCAGCAAGCGTTGTTTTCATATTGAGCTCAAGCGCACCCAACCACTCATTAATCCGTGGTGTTTTGGCCAGTGAGATCTCTTTTCGAAGCATAACTTCCTCGCCCTCTTTCGAGGTAAATCCGAGGATAGTTGAGTTCTCGTCCGTGATGAGGCCTGAGATACCAGCGAACATCTTTCTGAGATGTTTTGCAATGCGAAGAGTGTCGTTACTGTTACCGATGATTTCCAGGAGGTCTTCGTCGCCAACGAAGTAGAATCGGGGGAATGCTACTCGCTCTCGCTCAAGGTATTCTCCCAAAGCCTTCTGAATCTTGTTCAAGAGTTCAGCCAGGCGTTCCAGTGACTTTTGCACACCAGCAATGCCGAGGACGTCGAGCACGAAAGAAGACTTGGCCACCTTCTTCATCACTGCTAAGAACTCGGAATTGATGTTGTTGAAGCGAGAGGATTCTGTGGGAAGCAAATGCTTGATGTCGGCATTGCCAGTGAAGACTCCTTCAAGGTATACCCATTGACGCTGGACATCGATCCACACATCGAAGAGAACATGAACGCGATTAAGTTTTTCCTCCCAAGAGGAAGCCTCCTCTTCAAACTCCTTATAGTATGGAGAATGCCTCATGGCCTGTAGTGAGTTGAGATTTTCACTGCATTTCGCAAAGAGATCATCCCACCCGCGGATCAGTCGACACTTGTTTTGGTAGTTCACCAGTTCTAAAGCATAATTTTGCCATGTCTCTCGAACTTGTTTCAAAAACTCTTCGAGTGCCATTTCTCCTTGGGCCTGGGTAATGACATCTCGAATGATCTTCTCGCTCGCAGCAAGTTGAAGATCCCAAACATCGCCTAATGTCATCGAGATGGGGGAATACCGCTTGTGCGGTCTCAGCTGCTTGAAAATCTTAACCCAATGGCGCTCTTTCATAGCATCGGATCGCATGTCGCCGAGAAGAGGGTTGACTTTGATGAGTTGCTTCAACACATTTTGGACGTGCTCAAACGCTGCGTACTGCCGCATTCGACTTGGCATTTCCTTCGTCATCTTCAATAGATTATCAAGCGCTGACCGCAGTTTACGAGGTTGAATGCTGTTCCAGAGTTGCTCCCGATGCTCGTTAAGGCGAGTCCAAATGGTGCCCAAAGCAGCCCAAACAGATTTGAAATCCTGAACTTCTTCACTGAGCGTAGCGAGGACATTTTCAGGCGATGGTGGGATGTTGAGCGCTTCTTTCGCTTTTGCGACCATTTCAGATTCGTTGCGGAGTTGTGTAACCTTGGTGTCGAATGACTGCAAAGTTTTTGAGGCTTCTTCAGGTGGAATACTCCCAGAAATCGGCTTTTCTTCCGCCCACTGAGCTGTAATGTCAAGGATCTTTTGATTGACAACTTTATCTTCAGCAACAATCTTGGCTCGGAGAGCATCGGTCTGGTCATTGACAATTTTGCTTTTCCTTTCCAGCACTTCATTAAGAGTCTGCCACTCATGGTCAATCTGGTCCATGTGAAGCCAATCTGATGGGAACTGGAATCGTTGACGACTAAGAGCAGTCTGACCTTGGCGGAAAAGCTCGACTTCCGGGCCCCAAACTTGGACTTTTCTCTTACATTGCTGGACAATTGTGATGAAAGTGACAGCCTGGGCTGTGGACGAAGCTTCTAATGATTGGACTTCCAAGTCTTTGCGAGCCTTACTAATTTCCGTGTATGCGTCGAACATGCGATTTCCAAGTCTGCTGCCAAATTTAATGAGGATGTCGTGTTGCCATTGATCGTATTTGGCGTTGACCTTAACTTGAACCTGCTCGTAGTCGATCGTAACATGTCCAAACGAGCAACTGACTTCAGATGTGTCGAAGGTAGTACGGGTTTTGCGGCTATCTTGTAAAGCTTCCAACCACTTCGATAGATCTTCTCCCAGAGCGTCGTAAACTTGTTCAGATTGAAGATCCCACAAAGACTGGAATTGAAGCCATTTATCGACGTACTCCGTAATGACACGAAGCTTGTCTTCGACGGCGCCGTAAACTTTAATCAGAGAGTCGGTGCATCGACTGGGAAGCTCGGTGAATTGAGACGAGGCGGTATCGTCTACGGCCTCTAGACGCATCTCATATCTCGATGCTTTCACCTTTTGGAGAGTACAAATAACAGCAAGCCATTGCTGCAATTGCTCTAACCAGCTAGCCCGCGCAAACTCGAGAGGTGGGTCGAGATATATGACTTGGTTTCGCATCGTGATTTCGTGAACCAAATGTGTCAATCTAGGCTTCTCCTCTACCTGTTCCACGCCATCGGAGCCGTTCAAAGCTCGACGATCTTGACTATCCGCTATGACGAAGGCATCGATCCATAGCCCGATCGCTTGACTCAGTCGCATCAGCAAGATCGTCTCAATTCGTGAGTTCATGTCGGAAACCCATTTGGTGAGGTTGGCATAGTTCTCCAAGTTCAGCTGGTCCACCGAGCGCTGAACGGTCTCCAGGTTCTGACGGAAAGACTCTGTTCCGTAAGGGCACGTCTCTAACTCTTTCAAAGCTTTCTCGACCGTTGTATTGATTGCCACTAACGTAGTCACTTTGGTCTGGAGTAATGACGTGGCAGCACCAAATTCTCGAACAAATTGAACATGCTTGCTCTCTGTACGGGCTGCGCCGACTCGATCGGTTGCAAGGGGTCCTTTAATGTGAAGATCATAGGCATGAACGAAAGACTCCCATTTTAGGGGAACGCCCTTGCTAACTAATCCTTGGACATCATTCAGATATCCGTTCAGAAGCAGGGAGACTTGTGCCATTTCACCAATGGCTCGGATGGTTTGCGTATAGGTCCGTACGCTTTCCATCAAGCTGACAGCATAAGGATAGACCCTTCTCGCTTCCTTGGAAATGTTGTTGATGGCGTGAGGGACTTGGTAGCCGCGCCACGTTAGGTTTCGGACTTCCTTGAACAAAGCAATGACTTGTGGGTCGAAGTTGACATCTAGCTCGAGTATGTTTCCAGCTGCACGATTCTTCGTTACTGCAAATAGACGTCCAGATATAGCGAGTTTCCGTCGTGCAACTTCTTGAAGCCAGGATTCAAAGATGGGTCGAGTATCCAGCTTCTTCCTGAACATGGTGCCCTCCGCCTGAAGCTTCTGGCCTTCCGCATGCAAGGCCCACTCCTTGCCAAGGATGTCTTCCACCTTTTTCATGTAGCCGTCAAGCTGTCGTTCAATCTGCCGAGCCCAGATTACGGCCCCCGATACTGGAGCGAAGTCGCGTAATTGTGCCATCGCATGAGCTTCGGAATTCCCGTACTGTCGCTTAAACCGTTCATGAAGTGCAGAAATGTCGTCCTTCACACTATCGATGAGCTGTGTCTGGTACTCGGAAATAGCGCCTCGAATCTTTGGTCGCACGAAGAGGGGATTGAACTTCGAGAACACACGGAACATCTCATTGGCGGTCTTCGCCGTACCGAGACGATCTCGGAGTCGCGCAATGATAGAATTTTCAACTCTTGAAGTACGGGCATTGTAAATTTGTTCCGCTTGAACCCAGATCCTAGTACCTTCGACTGAAACGTCCAGTACATCTACGTCTTTAAGCACGGCGTAAGCTTGTGCAACCTCTTCAACGGCATCCACATCTCCGATTTCTTCAACGAAGACTGCCTGTTTTGGTTGAGATCCATCGGTAAGAGTTTGGAGCGCAGACTGCGAGCCAAGAACATTTACGATCGTTCGTTGAAGCTGTTCGTGGTTTTTACGGAAGGTGGCGATATACCTAAGTCGCTCCTCGGTGTCCTTATGGCGCGCAGCAATCTTAATAGGTATAAACTTCTCATTCCTTCGTCTTGTCACTTCACGTGCAACGTTTGTGAACTCCTTGACGTTCTCCTCCCACGTTCGCCAAATTCCGTCAGCTGTCTCCATGATGGTTTGGAACTCAGGGTACTCCATATGCATCAGGGTACGTCCATGAAGGAGCGCATGCAACCGAGAATCGAGGTCACCAGAAATGGCTTCAACGAGAGGCAGTGCACGACGGACTGGATACGGACAGATACGCAGCTTCTTGTTCATATGGCTAAAAATTTGTGAGACCGCTTCTTGAACCTTCTGCAGTGACGTTGCCGAAAGGAGTTCATCCAAGGGGAAGTCGCGCATCAGCTGGTTGTATTTCTGCACCAAATCTGTCGTTTCTTTCAATCCAGTATCGGCGCTGAAACTGACGGTGGCCTGGAAACGTTTGGCATTCTTTAGCACGTCCAGGGTCAACCGCACACCTGGACTAGTGAGCTGCGCTTCAATATCCTCGAGCCTAGATTCCATAGAAATCCAGAAATTGATTTCTTGTGTGGCCGTTCCGCTGCTTGGATCTCTATTCGTCTTGGTGATGCTTTGTATTGATTTGATCCATCCATTGACATTTGCCTGAAGTCCGTTAAGGAACGTGCTATCACTTAGCACTGCGGCGGGAATGAGTTCTGGTGTCGGTTTCACGCCTCGATGTTCCGCAGTTTCGAGTGCAGACTGGATGACCTCGTGCAAAGGTAGCAGCAATTCTGGAATCTCGACATTCTGCTGTAGATGTTGAAGGCTCAATCCTAGCTCCGCAATCTTCTTCTTAGTTGCGGGTATTCCGGTTCGCCCTTCGCTGTCCCCTTTGCTCCATGTCCCTGTTGTGCCCTTCTGGCTCTTTGTATAAACATCGAAATATGGCTCCACCAAAAGGTGAACCATCGAATGAAGCACCTCATATGGAGTTGCCTCTAGAGTGGATGAAGTGGTGTTCGGTGCGGCGAACCCTGGTAAGGTGGTAATCTGAATTTGCGAGCTAATCGGGATAGCTGGATCTATTGGTACTGGTCGCTTGGTAATGGCAACAAATGCAGCGCAGGTCGGAGAAAAGGAAAGCTCAGAAGAAAGGGTATAAGTATAATGCACGGCGACGCCTAAAGCATGTGTTAGCGAAAGAACTTGATCAACACCGTTGGGATTCTTGCCATTAGTAATTGCAGAGTCGTGTTTATGACTCGAACCTAGAAGGTCCTTCACCACATATATGACAGTCTGCGTCTCGAGTGCAAACCGGGTGCAACGTTGTAGGGTATCGTGTAATTTGGATGATGACAGGAGACTGCCCGGGGCCCGGAGGTCCTGTTCTGAGGCGCCTAGGTTGACGTCCAGGACTTTTGCAAGATGGTCTACTAATATTTGAGGGTCGATCGAGGGTGGTGTAGAACCGGGTGGATGTATGCTGCCGTTGGCCGCCCCTGGAGCCAAAGGGCCCTCCATGATGTCGGTTTAAGGGTTGTTGTGGGGGGAATACATGTGGTTCGTCGTTTCTGGGGGGCGAACAGAAAGACGAAAAATAGACGACTCGTTGAGGGCGACAGTGGGCGGCGAAATGCCAGTTGTAGATGAATGTAGGTGTTTGTTCAGTGAACAGGGTCTCAAAATAATCTCGGACGCGATCTGAGTCTCAGAACACACGCGGCCGTGCGTCCCGCAATACGTGCAGCCACATCTAGGGGGAACGCTTCGAGAAAAGGAAATTGTAGCGCGAAACAAGTTCAAAAGATTTGCAACTGACAACTATGTTCGCTTTCATTTTAAGCTAACTGCCTCCTTTTCCAGCCCTTAAATCGAGTCTCCTAGTTCTCCTCTATGTCCTTTGAATAACCTTACTTCGCATGTATTATTTGTGCCCCAGTGCGAACTGGCTTCAGCTCTTTTCCCCGAGCTCAAGCAATCCTCGTGCGGCTCAAGCCAAAAGCTGGGCGTCACCTCCCAAGTAACGCGTTTATTGACGTCCAGATGTCAGATAATGTCACAGTTGAGTTGACACCTGCACCCGCAACTTCGAGAATACGTCATACCTCTTTGGGTTAACACGTGACCTACAATTCATCCCCAGATTGGCCCCACGTCGAGTAACACAGCCGACACTCATGAAACGGGCATCGCGTATGCGGACTATGGCATGAATTTGGTATTGGTAATGCACTGCGATTCGCTTCAAAGTCTATCGATCGTATCATACATTAGCCTCCATCAGCTTCTCTCCTGCCTCTATCTTCTAACTCCAGCGACGGCCCAGTATCATTATCATTACTATTCCGGCCTCTCTCGCTGGAACTTGCT
Source organism: Hysterium pulicare CBS 123377 (assembly GCA_000467715.1). NCBI lineage: Eukaryota > Fungi > Ascomycota > Dothideomycetes > Hysteriales > Hysteriaceae > Hysterium > Hysterium pulicare. The sequence continues at coordinate 46,109 of AJFK01000112.1, forward strand.
TGGCTTATCGGGCTAACAAGTTGTATGCCCTGACCACTAATACCCAACTTGCTCCTCAGAAAGTTTAATTTACCATCGACCCAAACGGCAACTTGACGCATTATGCTCCACAGCTTTTCCTGCCGCTCATCGAGTCCATTGTTGTTGTGGGGATTCTCCTGAGCTTCAACCTTGAATTGATATTTCAGGCAATCTTTGACTGTGACGAGCCCAGTAAGACGGCCTCGGTATTCAACTAAGATGACGCGCGGGCCCATCTTCTTGAACAGTTCCATCACGGTCTCTAGGGGGATGCGTGGGTGCACGGTAAGCGGAGTTGGATCGATAAAGCGTGAGAGGTCTACGCGAAGCTGAGCTGCAGTGGCTGACATGGTATCAAATGTGACAGAGGGCATCGAGGATGAAGGGGTTGTTGCTGGCAAGGAGCTCGGTGAGGTGAAATAGCACTTTGCATGGCCCGGCGCCATTTGATCTCGCTTTGCTCGGTCGACTGCATATCGCAACTCGGTCCGGCCGATATAGCCGATTAGGGTTTTAGAACCAGTGTCTTCAACGATGGGATAGCCTTGGTACTTGTTTTCGGCCATAATACGTTCCAATGCTCGAAGCTCGATACCAGTCGCCGGCAGCGAAACAACATGTGAAGACATGACCTGAGAAACAGGGACACCAAAGGTGTGCTCTTCTTTGTTATCAAGGAAGGGATATCCATTAAACCATATCGTCCGGTCAGCAATGCCGCCTTTCCCAAAGCGCTCGCCAACAGCTTTCGTGACTCCGACGACAATCTGGACAGTATTTAGCACAGCTCTAGAGAAATACGTGTAATGAAAACTCACCATAGTCGGAAGGATATAAGTAAGTGCTCCTGTCAGTTCAAACATGATTACCACAACGGACACAGTGATGTGCATAATACCACTGAGAGCTGCTGCTGCACCAAGGAATGCGTATGTTCCTGGTGTGATGCATGGGACGTCGGGCTCGCAGGCAGCAAAGAACGCTGATTCAGGAAAAGACTCGTGCAGATATTGCACGAAAATGCCTACCATTCTTCCAAACGAAGCGCCGATAGCCATGGATGGTACGAAGATACCTGCCGGTACCTTGCAGCCATAAGATATGATGACGAGCAAAGTCCTAATGACAGTCGCAATCGCAAGTGATAATATCATATGCCATCGGTTTTTACGACTATACTCGATTAGCAAGGCCGTCATAACACTGAATATAGAACACATACTCGCAAAGTTCGTCATAATCGTGTCCACCTTCACATTCAAGGAAGAGAATCTCCATGCTCTCCGTCATATCAATCCTGAGGAACATGTTGGGATAACATATAATAGCCGTGATGACGGCAAGAATGGTAGCTTCGAGGATAGGATACGTCGCCAAATACTTCTTCCGGAAAGCCTGGTATCGGAGATTCCATTTGATGACAAACGCGCCGTATAAGCCTCCAAAGACTCCAATGACGAGGTAAAAGAGGGTTTCGAAGAAATGCCACGATCGATCGTATTTGACCTGAAACATGACAAGTTGTCCTGTCCGAAAAGGGTTCATTGCTGCCAGAACCGCGGTGGCTACCAACGCACAGAAATAGCTTCTCCACATCGTCTTCAGAGGGAAGTAATTAGACATTTCCTGGGGAGAAGTTAGAAGTGGACATAACATTACGTTAGAAGATATTTACCTCTAGTGAGAAGAGCACACCCCCAATAGGGCTACCGAAAGCTACAGCTACTCCAGCCGCGGCTGTGGCACTTAGAATCTCTCTGGTCTTGGAGGCATTGCGACGGTATTTGTCGAAGAACCGTGAAATGACATTGCCAGTACAGACCGCATAATGTACGCTGGGCCCTTCTTTACCGACTGACAGCCCAGAGGCAATAGCCAGGGGGAGACCGATTGATTTAATGAGAAGAGTCCATCCGCCGAGGAACCCCTTCATCACAAAACCAGCAATGATACATTTGATCTCGGATATTCCCGAACCTGCGGCATATGGTGCGAATGATCGAACTAATCTAGCAGATGTAAATGCGAAGACAGCTGCGAAGATGATGTAGAGAATATAATTCCAGAGCCAGAAGCCACTCCAGCGTTTCCACTCGGAGCAGCCGCTCTCCGCCCCCCAGCAACAAAAACTCTCGTTCAAATAGAACGCTGTTGTACAGTAACCTAGCTTTATATCGGAAAGCCATTCCGTTACGATATTCAGTATTGCCGCATTCATGCCGATCGCGGCGCCTGGAGATCGTAAGCTTTCTACTTTCAATTGCTGGATTATTTTCCCACATACCAACCAGCGTTACCACTATCCAGGCCTGTCCAGCATCGTATGATTCCCATAATTTCCTCCTCCACCCTATACCTCCCTCTCTTTCAAAGAACCCAGCCTTCTCTTTCCGCCGCGCTTTCCTCCGAAGCTGTTCCCGAGCAGCATCCTGTACCCAATCTATAGTCGTAAAATCCTCATATCTCTTAATCTCGGCAATCTCTTCATGTATAGCATTGTCGACGCTCGAGGCAGCTGCATCCTGACCTTGTTCGGCTGTGGATAAGGTAGAGACTCGGCGGGTTAGGGATCGTAAGGAGCCAGTGTAGGACTCCGTTCGCGTTGGCTGCTGACGAGGCACAGAATGAGAGCTTGAGCGTCGATTCATCGCATCCTGAAAATGTTGTAACTGCTCGTAATACCAAGCTTATGCGGCGTTGGAGGATGTCTATTGAGGTTCGGGAATGCACTGCCACCGGAGCTTGGACCGGAAATGTGGCTTGACAACCTCTGAAGCACTTCCACATTTCTTACTCCTCTACACGTCCCCGCTCTTTACGCGTTTCTCAAAGCCAATGCCCGGAAACCGCGTCAACGAATCAAATATAATCATCTGAACTGTGGAGAACACTCAAAATTCTACTTCCCTGAATCAATCACACAATTCACCGTCAGAAAACGCCTTCGGGAAGCATCTATCCAAATGCCATACAATAATACCCCAATCGCTCCATCCCAGGAGGTCACCGGGACAGTGTCACTTCCCCGTAAGTTCCGCTGCTTTTGTTCTTTGACATTCACTGTTTTCTCTCTTGGCGCTTGAATGATTCCCCATCCCCATACCCCATACCCCATCCCATGCTAGCCATCTACTACGGTCCCTTCAACCCTTCCTTCCTGAGTCTCCCGCAATTCAACCACTCCATCCTTCCAGCATGGCAGGAAAATCCATCTCGGAGCCCTACAAGGCAGAAACATCCAGTTATTCTCCCGTCCCTTTTCTACCAAGTAAACCTCTTCACTGACCGGCCTCACAAACAGTCGCCCGCGTCAAAAAGATCATCTCCGCCGACGAAGACGTCCACTCCTGCTCCAACAACGCCGCCTTCACCATCGCTCTCGCCACCGAGATGTTCATCCAACACCTCGCCGAACAAACGCACATTGTGGTGAAAACAGAGCGCAACCCCCGCCGCAACATACAATATCGCGATATGGCCAACGCGGTCGCCAGGATAGATAATCTCGAGTTTTTGGCGGATGTCGTACCCAAGACTATGACGTATAAGAAGTTTAAAGAGCAGAAGGCGGCGAAGGAAGGTGTGAAGGGGGATAAGGTGGTCAATGGACAGCAGAAGATTGTGGGGCTGGAGGAGTTGAGTAATGGGAATGGAGTGGTGGAGGCAGAGGAGGCGGAGGTGGAGGGGCAGAATGGTCATGTAAAGGGCGACGAAGTGAATGAAGAGGAGGCTGAGAGGATGGAGGTCGATGAGGAGCTGTTGCATGCGCGAGATGATGACCCGTCTGCTATGCAACTGGAGATGGAGATGAGGGGACCAGGTCCGAGAACGAATGGGGCTAGGGAAGCCGACAGGCCTACAGGTGGGTTTACGGCTGTTAATGGGTCGTAGTGTAGGGGAATATCGGGGTCTCTGGGGTGTACGGTATGGAAGGGACGATAGCAAGGCATATGTCAACATCTGGGTACATGGAGTTCTCGGCGCTATGTAGCTGGCGGTCTGTATAGCTGTGAGATTTTACGTGAGCCACAATAGGCGGTCGCATTTGTATTGTAGAAATCCACTGATTTTCCTACCATTCAAGAACCAGAGTCAAATCTAAGAGCATTGCGAGGAGTTTCTTAGAAGTGGAAAGGCATTTTCGGTCAGCTCAAGACTGTTCATTGAGTCGGGAAGACTGTGTAGGCCGTCGGACATGTATCCACAAATACGACCAACGGTTGAGATGCAAAGTGTAGATGAATCTTGTCATATGGGTTTCAGATTATTTATTAACAGGGAATTCTAATCAAGAGTGTGTGCTTCTAAGATCCCATATCTACGTTTCATGCTGTGCTAAATGTTCAGAGTGCAACAGAACTGAAATGAGAGTCCGCTCCAAGGTCATGATGTATAGGAATCCGCTCCGCCACAACTCTCACAATAAGATGATGACACCTTTATCTCACCTCGCCTCACCTATCCCAAACCTCCACTGTCCCCTTCCACCCTTCCTCAATTTCAATATCCTCAAGCACTTTGACTGTCCTCGACCACGGTACCCGAAAGCTCGCCGAATTAATCTTACACATTCGGACTTCCCCAATCTCTTCCCCAGTCGCCTCCGCCTCGTTGACTTTTCTCAGTAGATCCTTCATCGCTGGTTCGGTGTTGTTCAGTATTCGGATCGGGCTGTCTTTCCCTCGGCCGTACTTTGCACTTGTAAACACGCAACCGATCCAATGGCCCGGCTTGGTGTCATCCGCCTCGCATGGCGGTATCAAAAGGCTTGTACCTGTGGGAACCGGGTTCGTACGTGGAGAATACTCGTCGGTACAATACGCGTGATAGGCTTCATATGCAGCTGGGTAATGTTGTTTGAACGTGAGAGCGATACCCGCACCCCAGTTGCCTTGCGTATTGCAGGCGTGGATTAAAAGAGCATTATCCGGTGCGGCGAAGATGTCGCCTGTATGAGTTGTGAGAGTAAGTTTAGGTTTTTCACCTTGTGAGGAAGTTGAGTTATGAGAAGTAGATTCGGGTTTCGGAAGAGGGGTTGAAGACGATGGAGCAGCTGAAGCCATTTTTGGGGCCAGTTTGAAGGTTGTTTGAATCTGTTCGCTCAAGTATAGAGTACTACAAGTGCAGCGTCACGAACTGTAGGCAGAAGCCAAGAGTCAGTGAATACAGTTACTTAGTTCTGATCTTATAATGAAGGGCGCAAACAACTGCGTTTTTCATAGAACCAGTTTCCAGGCACAATATTTGCTAGATCTCGCTCAATGTTTGTGTATTGCTCGAGTGAAAGTGAGGATATTCGAGTAAAGGTAGTAGCTTCATGTTTACGTCATCAGTCCGGATACAGGAGCAGGGATCTTCCGCGCGGAATACTACCATGCGGTCAGAATCTCAATGCCGAAAAGATCTTTGACAAATCCCCAATCTGGGAGGCAACCTCAAGGCGAGGCTTCAAAAAGGCGTATGCCTGCTTCTTCCAGATCCAAAATTCCCACGTTCTTCGTATGAAGCGCTTCCTAACCCTAAAAGCGCTCCGTCGACCTCCACCACGCCCTATTGCCTCCCCTAGACCAATTCGCCTCCAACATTACCAGACCACGCCCACCACAGCAAACACTCCAATATCCATCCAATCCGCAAATATGGCAGACACAGACCCCCAAACCTCATGTCCCGCGCCTCCTCAAGTCCTCACCCCCGCTAAACTCTCCCAGTCGACAGAGAAACCCCTCCCCAAACTCACGCCGGCCGAATTCCGCGCCTACAACAGAATGGCCGAACACATGGATTACTTCCACAACCACTTCCGCCAGACCTGGAACACTCTCGACAATGCCTGCTCCAATCAAAAGCGGCCAAAGGGAATGAGCATAAGGCAATTCCTGAATCTTGGCTTGCAATTCTGCTCGCATTTGAATATGCATCATAACATCGAGGAGGTGCATGTGTTCCCGCAATTGGCGAAGAAGATGCCCGCATTTAAAAAGGAATTGCAGTTGCTGACGCAGCATAAGGCGATTCATAAGGGGTTGGAGAAGTTGGAGGCTTATCTGGAGGAGTGCAGGAGCGGGGAGCGGGAATTGAGATTGGAGGAGATGAAGAAGATTTTGGATTCATTTGGGGAGGTGCTTTGGCAGCATTTGGATGAGGAGGTTAAGGAATTAGGGGCGGAGAATATGAGGAGGTATTGGACTCTAGAGGAGATGAGGGGGTTGTTTATGTAGGATTGGCGACATCGCGCGGCGTTTAGGTGTTCGTAGATGGTTTGGTGCTCAGATACCCTAAGTTTCAACTATTATATCTACGAGAGGTTTGCCTAAGGTCTTCTATTTTCGCCTCGCTCTTCCAAATTTTTCATGCCATTTGCGAGTTGAGGATCCTGCATTTGGGGTAGTGTCTGCAGCCAGTTTGGGTTTGGTCTGTGGTTCTCCCTTGAAAGCCATTGTTGAGGATGATGGGAAGTAGTAAGAGTTCTTGATAGCTTCCAGTTTGGCATCTTCTCTCCATGCCTCTGGAAGATTGTCTTTCCATGTATCAGTGAATACAGCGATGAGAAGATTAGACTCCTCTCGTTTCGCTTCCAATATCATCTTGCCTACGAATGGCACAGTCTTACTCCTGTCAAGGCATGACCCTAGAAAATATGAGCACGGAGGATACATATCATATGGGAACGAACTCACAAGCTCCCTCTGAATCCTGATCGTCAGAAGCAAGGCGATGGAGCAAAGAAACAATGAGGTCAGCCGGATGTCCTTCATCATCCATAGCTTTTAATAGTTCTTCAGTAAGGAATTGCTTTCCCAAGTCAATGCCCTCAGCGGCAGCCGCAGCACTTATCGATCTCCAAATCTGAAACAAAGTATTTGCAGAAGGCCTATAAGAGCTGCCAGCGAACTGAAACGCGATCAGTCCCCTCCAGCCAGCTTCACATTCCCCATCTGATGCGGGAATATTGGCGAAAATGCTAGATTTACTCTTGCCATTACCGGGTGCATCGACCATTCCATCAACTATGTCGTATATCGGCAATACCTCCTTAAAGCATGTGAGAGCTGATGCATTGGTAGGGTGTAACTCGAGCGTTGCTGTGCACGACGCGATTGCAGCAACACCGGGCACAGGTATTTCATCGCCGTGGGCCTCAAACGTTGGTTGGGTGACGTAGACGGAATTCGACGTCTGGACTTGTCGCAGTTGAAATGTCTTATCCGGAGTACAGAGCACGGCATATGCTGCTTTCGCACTCGGTGTGCCAGTGACGGAAGAAGGGGCTTGAGATTTAATGGATAGTCTGTGCACGTTAGGAGTGGGTTTTCGGGAAGATGAGGGGTTGTGTTTACTTGGGGGGGTTCGGGGATTCTAGCAGCTGAAGGATTTCTGGAGGAAGCTCGAGCAGACGGAATTGCTGCTGGTCATGGGAGATTGAGAATGGAATGCCATCTTCGTCTTGTGTTGCCATTGATAATAATCTGCTGTGAGCTGGGCTGAGCTGTGGGTTGATCTGTAGATGTTTATTGCGGGGGCCCGATCTGCCGCTAGCCCTGTTGTTTTGAAAACTTAGCGACGCGTTTCCTTCACGCGTTAGTTGCAAGGCCCAAGCAGCATACCTGCCTGTGTACCCAAAAATACACTCTCGACTTGCAGCAAAGCTGGGACTGGCTGGTTCCTATCGTCGCACCTCTCAGTGCAACCTGCAGCTGTTCCAAGGTTCTGAGCTTCGTCTGTCTGCAGGTCGCTCCTTCCCGGCCGTCTTGTTTACACTCGACCAGGACAACCTCGACGCGCCTTTCCGATCCAATTTGCAAGAGCTCGACGCAGCTTCCCATCTTTCGACTCGCCTCTTCCGCTATGTCGAGGTGAAACTCGAGAGTCATCCCATTCCCATAGACATCACCGACACCCAACAGCACCCCGAGTCCACGCGCAATTGGTGACCATGGTCGTTATCACGCCTGCCCCAGCGGCACTCTCTTCGAGCGACCTGTCGCTGTTCTATACCACCGACGACCTTCTTTCAAACTCGCCGGTGCTCATCTTTTACGGTCCCACCGCGACTACCACGCAGGCCACGCATTCGCGAATTCAAGCACATATCTTCACTCCAGCTGGACTGCAGAATTTTGCCCGTCTGATAATATCTCCAACCGCCACTTTCTACAATGCAGTCACCTGCCTGCCACGCGAAGAACAAGGTGACGAAATATGTCGAGGTCTTGCTTTCAGCCTGTACAAATACTTTGTCGAGCTACCTGTTGATATCAAGAATGTTTGGGAAAAGCAATGCAATACCATGGGCAGGTTGCCCTCCGCACCGAAACTGTTCTCCGAATCACACGCGGCTATGCTAGCCAGCCGTATGGTCAGGGTGGAAAACGTGGCCGATGTCATCAATGATGTTCGGCAGTCTTTGGCTGAACAGACACTGTCGTGGCTGGACTTGGACGTGATATTGCCTCCGAGGTCAATTCAGAAACTTGACAGTCCGCGCGAGTCAACTCAGTTCGATGAGCCTGAGGATGACATTCTTCAGCAGAAATACGGGCAGTATGCTCCAGTAGTGAAGTTGTTCGGTGAAGCAGCTTTCATCCCAACTTCAAGGCTTCGCAGGGCGCCATCGAAACCAACAGCACTCAATCGCTCCCAGTCTTTTTCGCGGAAGCAGAAGGAGACTCTCAGGAGGGAGATGTGTGAGCTGTTGGATACCGAAGAGAACTATGTCAGCAAGCTCTACGACTTGATACATAGTGTGGCTGCAGATTTCCGTGAGAAAGCAAAGCACAAGAGCGGTAGCAGCTCGAGTCCGAGTGAGCAGGCTCTCAAAGGCCTCTTCCCTCCAAGCCTCGATCAAATTCTTGAAGTCAACACGAGTTTTATGGAGGCAATTCAGAGCATTTTGAACGACACGGAGGATGAGGCTATTCGCGATATCGAAAACGCAACAGACGATGTATTTGTAGCTCCTCTACGTGGACAGAAAGATCCAGTAGACGTTACCGGAGCGCATGCCTTGGCCAAAGCCCTAGTAGACTGGTTCCCTAAATTTGCGGACTCCTACACTGACTATATTCAAGCACATGCCGAAATGTCACAGTTCCTCAAGATCTTTATGAAAGAGACTGGCTCAAGTTTTTCTCAACGAGTTCATGAAACTGGGGAACAGAGACTTATGTCAATGTTGATCGAGCCTGTCCAACGTCTGCCCCGTTACAATCTGTACATTGATAACATCATCAAACAACTTCCCGTCCGGCATCCAGCAATAAAAGCCTTCCTCAAAGCTCGGGACATCATATCAGAAATTTGCTCGCGAGACACTCCGTCAGCCCAGCAGGTCAAAGTATTCGATCGTCTTCGAAAGATGGTCTTCTCCTGGCCTCCCACTTTCACCCCTCAAGGCCGTCTCATCACCGCAATTGATTACGTTGAACTTTCTCCTCCATATCGTGGAGCGTTACAAGGTCCCGGATCAAGTTGTGGGGTCTTCCTCCTATTCACCGACTTTCTTGTTATGCTGCACAAGCCCAATGGATGCAATATGACAGCCCGCAGCATCCTCGCTGATCTAGACAATCCGAAATTCGTGGAATCTGTCTCTGGACAAGCAGAACTTATATTCCACCAACAACTGAAATTGGGTGACGTGTTCCTTAACGAGCATGATGATAGCAGACTTCTTCAACTCATTTCTCCGACACCCTCATCAACCCAACCCGGAAGACCGCGAAGCCGTGACCGACTGTACCCTGGCATACGAATGTTCTACCTCACAGGACCATACGAAAAGAAGGTTCACAAATTTGTCGAAGAGGTGGCCAGAGCGAGGGTCGAAGGTCGATTTCCCGAGACCGAACGAGAAAGCTACAAATGGGAAGTGCGTAGCATCTCTGGAGAACTGAGTCTTTTCTCCGCTATTTTCGAAGACCTTCAAGGACAGAAGATTGAGGGACGGAAAGAGCCATCGAAGATCCAGGTGATAGTGGATCCTGCCAGATGCGGCCAGCAAATCCAAATTGGTGAAGAAGGCGTCGAGGCAATAGTTGCCATCTCAACCCTGGAGGATGGATTGTTTCAATTGGAGGTTACTGGTAAAAACGAATATGGAACGAGGGACCGTCTGACGAGCATTGAGTTCCTACCAGTGTTGACAAAGCGATGTAAGTACCTCTGTCTGCACTTTCGCATATTAGACGGAAGCAGTTGTGGCTAACGCAAGCATAGTGGGCAATTTCTTTCAGATGCGTAACAACATTAGAAATCCAGCCTTAGCTGCCGCCATCCTGTACAGGAATCAACAGATCTTGAAATCCCTGAGACTCCAGATAGAAGGCACCGAGGAGGATGACGAACAGGGGCGTGGAAACCGTCCCCACTCTCCCGTCAAGATGCTCTCGAACCTCTTCGGTGGTAGTGTCGGCAAGGAATCTGGCAGTGCCCGTAGACTTCAACGGTTACAACCACCATCCCTTGGGGAAATTCCTCGTATGCCACCTCCACTACAACCTCCAAGCCGGACGCAAAGTCGCGATGGTGAATCGTCCCGTCCCAATTCGTCAAGTAAGACTATCGGATTCAACACCGCAAGCCCGGCAATAGATTCACTTTCCAAATTAGAGGAGACATTTGCCACGTATATCCTGGCATTGCATGCACGTAAAGGAAACATCGTTGGAAGATCAATTCGAGCCAGAGGATCTGCAGACGAACTCGCCGTAAATGAACTGTACAACTCACTTCTAGAAACTCCTACGAATCACGACATAGCAGCACACTCTTCTGTAGACGTTCTATTCGCAGCGTTCGAAAAGTTCCTTAAAGTTGCTTGGAAAGAGAAGATGGGCCCCGTCATCTCTCAAGCAACTTTAGTCTCAATGCAAATGAGATCGGATAGCATGTACCCGGGCGAGTTTGAGGACTTCTTTCGAGTCACGTTTAATGAAATGGCACCACAAAACCAACGGTCTCTGAGAGCCATCATCAAGTTATTAGCGGACCTTCTTGACGGAACTGGAAACGATGGGGACCGTGGTATCTTGACGGCTGCATTTGCTGAGGTCCTTGTTCCAGAGGGAAATCCTAACGACTTCATCTCACTACTCGACCGTTTTATTCAGGATATCGATGCTTTGTTCAGTCAACAGATCGCCAGTGGACTAGCGACGCCGAATTACGGTTCTGTGGATTCAAAAGGTCGCTCTACCAATGCAACGGGCTCACTAAACTCGAATGCCTCTTCTCTCAGGAAGCGCTTCGGCTTCGGAACTTTAAGTAGAGAGAACAGCAAATCCGAGAGTGAATCTAAGGTCGGCTCTCTCTGGCGAACTTTGAGCAAGACCGGTCACGGAGGAGACAGCACACCGTCCAGTCTGTCCAAAGCAACACACCCATCACTCGGAAGGTCTAATTCCACCGACACAGGCCGCATTTCACCCAAACGCCCCGGATCTCGTGACCGTCCAACAGTGCTAGGTGCATTTCCCTTCGAGAACGGCGAAAATCATTCGGGGCGGTTGTTCATAGGTGGTGGTCTGGGAACTATTGGAGAGGTACCGTCTTCTTCAGGGCAACCCCCGCGCAAGAAACGTCGCTCCTCTCTATCTGATCTCAAGGCTTTGCAATCTGCTAACAATACTCCAACTTGGTCACCACAGACACCCAGGAACTTAGAGTCTCCACAACGAGCACATAAGCGGCAGACGAGCGCTTCACCACGAACGCCATCCCCGGTTAAACCATCTAATATTCCTACACCTACGAGAATGGGCTCTCCAACTCGCAAGGAGAATTCACCAGGAAATCTCCTCGACCGTCCCGCCATCAGCCGGCCTGCATCTACAGTGAAAGCGGATGAAGTTACTATAAAATCTTACAGTCCACATAAACGACGTACCGAGTCCGTCACCGGCATCCCAACTCTTAAACCAACACCCAGCATCTCTGGTCTCTCGGAACGTCCTACATCTGGCAACACAGTCAAAATCCCACCACCAACAACACCACGCTCACCAACCAAAGCAGGTGCCCCCTCAAGTTCAGCTTCGCCACCCAAGAAACTCAGGATGCAGTCTCCGCAGAAACTCCGAGAGCGTCTTCAAAACGAGCAGAAGGCTATTGACTCGACCAGTAATGATCTTCAAGCCGAACTCTCTGCTATCGGGCATGAGTTGAATGCACGCACGCCGCGTCCAACGACTCAAACATCAGCACCACCTCCTTCCACCAGCACGAACAAAGCACTCGAAGCACGCGTTGCGCGTCTCGAATCTACACTCAAGCAATCCCTCGATACCCTCAACGGTCGCACATCTTCCATCTCCGCAGACTTGCAATCTTCCCTCCAAGTCTCGGAGTCTCGAGTCAAAAAACTGGATGAGCTGTACCGCGAAGCCAATGCTGAGAACGAGGTCCTGTATGCGAAGTTCAACGACGAATTGACGAAGGTGCTTAGGAGTGTTAAGAAGGGGAACGGAGACGAGGAAGTGCAGAAGAGAATGAAGGAACAGCAGGAGGAGTGTGCGAGGCTGAAGAAGGAGAACGCGAGGTTGAAGAGGGAGGTTTTGGGGTTGAGGGCGCAGTTGAGGGAGTAGATGAGATGTACGACGGATAAATTATGATGGTGGCCATGGGGGTTAGGATGACGTCGATTCGAGCCTTAGAGACTTCGATTCCGACCTTGATGCCCGCCGTCGTGTTCGGCATCTTTGATCGGAGTTTTCCGGTATCATCTTGATATACTGGCATGCATATTTTGATGGCGCTTCTGTGGGCGTTGTTTGTTTCTGTCTGGTATCTCATGGTGGATATCCTGCTTCTTTGCTTGTGGCACACTGCCTTCATCCTGCTCTTTCCACGACCGATTACTCATTCTTGACGGGTTCATGAATGACGGGAGTGTCAAGGGTGCTGTCCTCAACATCAAAAGTTCTGCATGCATTTCTTGTACTTCTACTTTTCACATCAGGGAACACCAACGAATATATCATAACCAAGCCCCAGCATCATAGCACAAACAAGACATACATACTTCTAGAATAGGTATATTAAAGGTCTAGAATTACATACCTACAAAAACCCCTTTTCAGATCCTATGCATTGACTTCATGGCCACATCCTCAATGCCCATGCCCATCATCCTCCCCACCACCCCTCTCCTCCGGATCCAACTTAATAAGCGTATCAATCCTCATAATAGCCACACAAGCCTCGACCGCACTCTTCAGTTGCTTCACCTTACTCATACTCGGTTCCAACACCCCAGCCTTGACACTATCCGCCACCTTCCCATTCGCCAAGTCCAGACCGTAGTTCTTGTAGTTTTTGGAGCGCGCGAGGGCCTTTTGGTCGGCGGTTGCGGAGGGGTCCGAGGGCGTGCGTTGGGAGAGGGCGTGGCGGGAGCGGAGTTGAGCGACGAGCTCGGTGCTGTCTTTGGCGGCGTTTATGGCGAGGGTTTTGGGGATTGCGAGGAGGGAGGCGGCGAAGGCGCCTATGGCTAGTTGTTCGCGGGAGCCCTGGGGACGTGTTAGTGGACGTGTTTGGGAGAGTATAGATCAAAAGACAAATAAAAAGAGTTCTGACTTACTACTGAGGTTGCCCATTCTTCTAGGTAGATGTGTAGAGCGGTCTCTACGGCTCCTCCACCTGGTACAATGCGCCCACTTTCCAGTGTTCGCTTGACCGCGGATAGGGAGTCGTGCACGGAGCGCTCCATCTCGTCTAGTGAGTAGTCGTTTGGCCCGCGAAGGATGATCGAAGCTGAAGAGAAGGCTTTGGTGCCCTTCACCAGAATACACTCATCGTCGGAGATCCGCTCCTGCGCAACCTCTTCGGCTTGGCCTAGGAATGATGGCTCGAACTTCTCGTCACCGTTGAGATCTGAAAGCGTGCTGACCAAAGTAGCGCCAGTTGCCTTTGCTATCCTGCGTAGGTCCTCCTTCTTGCATCTCCGCACTCCGATTGCACCTTTCTCGATGAAGTACTTCAGGCATAGATCGTCAATGCCTTTCGTTGTGAGGACGACGTTAGCACCAGCCTTGAGGATCATCTCCACTCGTTCGATGACAATGCCAGCTTCACGTTCCCGGATCTTCTCTAGCTGCTGTGGGTCATCAATGGTGATCTGCACGCCCAACTTCATCCGCTCTTTCTGCAGGTTTATGTCTAAGCACGCAATCTTGGCATCTGTGATGCGTGTTTTCATCGCTTGTGATGCTACTGTGCAGTTCAATGCATAGCCCTTGACCAGCATAGATTCGGTAGCACTCTTTCCGTGTGCCTTGAGAATATTCACCGCTTTGACGGGATATTTGATCTCGTTCTTGTTGTTGGTAGACTTTACCGATTGCATAGCGTCGACGACCATGTTTGCGAAGAAATCCGAGTCCGACCCGATCAACTTGCTTGACATTGATGTCTTGGCGATATTGATCAGACTCTCCCGACCCAAAGTCTCCACTTTTATGCTAATATTCTCGTTCATATACTTTACTGCTTCTCGCAAAGCAAGTCTGTAGCCTGTGATGATGGTCGTGGGATGTATTTTGTTCTTCATGAGCTCGTTCGCTTTCTTCAGAAGCTCCGCGGCTATTATGACAACGGATGTCGTCCCGTCTCCGACCTCCTTATCTTGTTGTTGAGCTAGATCGACCAATATTTTACCGGCTGGATGTTCGATGTCGAGCAAGCTGAGGATGGTTGCGCCGTCGTTCGTCACAGTGACGTCTCCGATGTCGTCGACCATCATTTTATCGAGACCTGAAGGGCCAAAGGAAGATTTGACTACATTTGCGATTGCTTGGGTTGCGAGGACGTTTTGGTCGCGAATATCTTGACCACTGATCTTTTGGCCGCCGAGGACTGAACGTTATGTTAGTGAGATATCTCGAGCTTTCATAAGACGTTCTTTACACAGAGTTCCAGCATTTCGGGCTTGCTCGAATATTCCTGACATGGTTCAGAGGTGGTATGTGAGTATATTGCTTCTCTGCTGCCTCTCTTCGAACGCGCTCAGAAATTCCAGGCGCCAAGCACCACGGGAAATCAATTCACCGACCCCTGTCGTTTGATGACTCGTGTGCGCACCCCTCCATTCATTACGGCGTGGAGTCACCCTCAATTGAGCCTGTACGCAAGTGGCCTCGGCTGCCCAAACACGAGAGTGAGTCTATTTGCTTCCGTTTGCATGGCATTATTCCTCCTGAGTCATTCTCTCGTGTCTATTTAAACCATTCAAACCACGTTGCGCATACCAGAAATTATCCAGATTACCCCGCCATCCTCTGAAGAACGGCAACAAGCTCTTCTACGCTCCCCAAGAACCTTTGGATTAATCGTCTGACGTTGTCCTCTGTGTAGAATTAAGCTCCTTCAATTATCTCAAAATTCAGGCGTGCTAACTTCCTCTTCGCCATTCCAGCCTACAATCAGCCAAATTAGACCACAATGGCGGACGCCGATGGCAAATTGAAAGATCTCTCCATATCAGAGACTAAGAAGAGCAAGAAGGACGGCGCTCCTAAGACCGCTGCAAAAAAACCACAACAACAGAAGAAGAAGATCGAGGGTGCCGCTCTCATTGGCATTGATGTCGCAAAGGAAGCCGATCTTGGAGAATGGTATCAACAAGTCATCACCAAGGGTCAAATGATCTCTTACTACGACGTCGCTGGTTGTTACATTCTGGAGCCTGCTTCATACGCAATCTGGGAATTCATCAAGGAATGGTTCGATGCTCAGATCAAGACACTCAAAGTGCGAAACGCATACTTCCCCATCTTCATCAGCGCAGACAACTTGGAACGAGAGAAGGAACATGTGGAGGGGTTTGCAGCTGAAGTAGCTTGGGTGACCAAGGGTGGAAAATCTGACCTGGAAAAACCGGTTGCTGTTCGTCCAACGAGCGAGACTGCCATGTACCCCTACTTCGCTCGAAAAATCCAATCTCATCGCGACCTTCCCTTGAAACTGAACCAATGGAATAACGTTGTCCGATGGGAATTCAAACATCCTATGCCATTTATCAGGTCACGCGAGTTCTTATGGCAAGAAGGCCACACCGCACATCTAACGAAAGAGGAGGCAGGAGTTGAGGTCCGACAAATCCTAGACTGGTATGCGGATGTGTATCAGGAGCTCCTCGCCGTCCCTGTAGTCAAGGGAATGAAGACCGAGAATGAGAAGTTCCCCGGAGCAGACTACACCACCACCATCGAAGGTTTCATCCCAGCAACAGGCCGTGGTATCCAAGCCGGCACATCCCACTGTCTCGGCCAGCACTTCTCAAAGATGTTCAACATCACCGTCGAAGACCCGAATCCCAAGGAAGGAGGTGCAGCCAATCACCTTCACGTATGGCAGAACTCCTGGGGTCTCACAACACGGTCTATCGGTGTCATGATTCTCACTCATGGAGACAATCGTGGATTAGTCATCCCCCCGCGAGTCGCTGAAATCCAAGTCGTCCTCATCCCCGTCGGCGTCACTGCCAAAATGACTCCGGAAGCCAAGGAACAACTCTACAAAGAGGTCGAAGCCATCGCCGAGATTCTGCGCGACGCAAAAGTCCGCGTCGAAACCGATTACCGTGAAGGCTACTCACCAGGCTGGAAGTTCAACGATTGGGAACTCAAAGGTATTCCGCTGAGAATTGAATTCGGTCCCAAGGATGCGGAGAAACACGTCGTCACCACATCCCGTCGCGACATTGATAATAAGGATGAAGCGAGAGGGGTTGTCCAAATTACAGAGCTCAATGAGAAGATTCCAGAACTACTCCAGACTATCCAGAAGGACATGTTGAGCAGAGCGGATAAGGCATATAGGGAGCGCAGGATCCAGGTCACGGACTGGCAAGATTTCGTCCCGGCGCTCAACGCCAAGAACGTCCTTCTGGTTCCGCACTGCGAAGGCGGCAAATGCGAAGATGAGATCAAGGACTTGAGTGCTAAGAAAGACGAAGGCGATACCGTGGCGGAGGATTCCAAAGCTCCTGCAATGGGTGCTAAGAGCTTGTGTATTCCATTTGAGCAGCCGGAAGGAATTACCCAGGGTGAGACGAAGTGCATCAACCCGAATTGTAAGGATCTGGCGAAGAGTTGGGTGTTGTTCGGCAGAAGCTATTAGAGAATGGGTGTTGAAAAGTATGGGCATAACGGCGTGTGTTAGGGCAATGCGACGAAACGACAATTATCTGTTCTTGATGGAATGAAAAGATATGTTCATGATGGGTGGTGCATATGGCCACCTTCTTTTGTGCCTGGTATACAGTTCATACAAATACCAAACATATGAGAGTGAAAACTCAGGCCTTTTTCATCATCTCATGATATCCTTAACTTTAAGCTTCTCCTAACCGCGTGCACTAATGGCTTGCTTCCTCCATACACTAACCTTGTGTTTTTGTCGTTCTACCTTGATAAATCAAATCGCTCCTTGATAGCGAATGACAAATACGCTTATATGGTCCATGGCCTGAAAACACCGATGGATATAATTCCATTAAAGCAGCAGCGCAAACCCAAGACCAAATGCCATAATAGGCACTATCCAGATCTTCGCAAACGAGCTTCCTTCAAAGGCCCGCGAAGCAGCAGATCCACTACTCGACGCAGACGGTGCACCACTCTTTGTAGCCGACGCCATAGGACCCCCCGGATTCGCCGTCGTATTGGGACCCGTCCCATTCACAAGCCCCGTGGTATTCGCATCGACCAAAATCCAGTCCTTAATTAGCGCACTCCCATTCACCACACTTTCAATCTGATCATCCGTACACGAGCTCGTCAGACTAAGGATATAGCACAATCCCGGCGGCTGATCCGGGACTTTATTCTTCGTGGCCCAGGTATCAGCCGGACCAGTAGTATTATAAGTGCTATTTTGCGCGGTGTTGATTTTGCCCGTCGCGAGATCGAGGTCGAAGATTGTGCGGCGGAAGAGCTCGTATGCAGTTTCGGGTTGGTAGGCTGGGATTTCGTGGCCGGCTTCGTAGACGCGGCTGAAGCTGAAGTTGCCGTATTGGCGGACTTGGCCTCCCGAGTAGGTGCTGTTTGTTTCTATGGGGGTGTAGCCTGCGGAGTGGAATTTGGTTGTGTTGGTGTAGTTTACAGCTAGGGAGACGGCTTCGCCGCCTGGGATTCTCGTGAGTGGGTTGTTCTGCGATGGAGATTGAAGGGGAGGTGGGAACACTGACCTATCCAGTTGCAGGCGAAGTCACGGTCACCGTAGACTAAAGTTACTTTGACGCCACTTTCGAGTAGGTAGCTCAGGTCTTCGAGCCAGCCTGGGCGTGGATAATCGCCTACTTTACGGAATGCGGTGGAGACACTTGATACACTATCAGAGTAATTGACCGGTACGCCTAGTGCCTGTTGGACCCAAGCTTGATTCAAGTAACCATCGTAAAAAGAGTATGGGAATGGATCCGGGTCAAAAGTAGCCATGTCATAGTAATTGCGGCCCGAAGTGTTCGTATAAGCATCGCGAATTTCCCATACACAGAAATTTTCAGCTGCTGAGCAGACGCTGTTTACGGAGGCATTATTTCCTTGATCACCAGGGTCGTACTTGGAGGCCAAGGCTCGACAGGTATCGACTTGATCTTTGCAGCCACCTTCACGAGTATAGGCATCCATTGCGGCTTCGTATTGGCTTTGGTTTATGGCTTGAAATCCGTAAGTGTTGTTGTACGCTATTTGGGCATAACTGCAGAAGTCAGCTCGAAGTTTACCCAAACCCGCACCATGGTCGTGATAATTCGTAGGAATCTGGGCTGCGCATCAACCTCATAACGACTCTTCTTGGCGGGGCGCATACACGATTGAGCTCGGCATTTTAGTTGAAGAGGAGTATCTAGCCCCCAGCGGATGTTGAAGTTGTTTTCGTACAAACATCTGTTGTTGAGTGTATAGGAAAAGTGAAGCTTAAATCAATAGACTTGTGTGTGCCTATAAAAGGGAAGATGACTTACGATGGCCATTGAACCTGTCTATCAATGCACCCATTATTAATCCAGAGAGTGTCGAGGTGTATGTTGTACACCTCTCCGGTCTCATTCCATGTCCCATTTGCAATCTTCTCATTCTGCTGCTCGAAGAATGCAGCAAATCCTGGACCATAACGTCCGCCATAAGATTCGGTGGCTATTGATATTTTGTCATTGTTGGGCTTGTAAGCCGGAAATTCCTGGAACCACACTTGGGCAAAATGCCACAACGCTCGCGCAGCATTCGTTGTACTGTTTGCGGTCGAGTTAACTTTTTGACTTGGATATGTTCCTACGTAGAAGGTTTCATTTTGGGCTAGGACATTGTCGGTAAAGTTGGTGACTGTGACTGTGCCCTCCAGCATGTCTGTCGTGATATTTACTGTAGTATCAAAAGAAAACCCGACTTGGACCTATATCATAGAAACATTAGTATCGAATCAAGTGATTGAGCTATGCCGCCGATGGATAGGAAACGACGGGCTGATATCAGACTGCTCGGACATCGGCCACATCCTAGACTTCACATACAGGTTGATCGATGTATAGCATGTTAACTATGAAATGTCAGCAGCTAGTCTCATAAAATAGCAAAACAATTCCACACCTTCATTGTTCCATGACCAAGGGTTCAATGAGGTAGAGTTTGAATCCGCGTTCACAGTGCAAGGACCATTCTCCTGCAAGAGCCCAATCATAGACGAGCTTCCAGGGCCACCATTCATCCAGATAGCCAGTGGTGCATTTGCAGGATCTTTCCGTGATTCGAAGAACCAGAAGAAGGTATTAATTGGGTAGTTCTGGACCTCGTTCAAGTCCCCGAGAGTTCCTTCTGGTAGGTGAACCTGGAATATGTCAATTAGGAGAAAGTAAAAGAATTTCCGTATCTATTAAGTTGAAGGGAGGAGAAGAAAAGACTGGAGGGAAAGACGGCTTACATATCCAGCGTAAGAGCTGACATTTGGAGTGGTTTCGCATAACCCAGGCTATAGTAAATATCTCAATCAGCCATCTTCACGCACAACTCAGTGAGAAGACGCTTTACCTCCTTATACGAAATATAGACACCATCATTAAACTTTGACTTCACGATAGTTACATTTTCCGGAGTAGGAGGAAATTGAGCGAAAACAGAATTCAAAACGAGATAGAAGCCTGCAAATACTATGCGGGAATGCATCTTGTTAGAATGTTGCAAGTTACTCAGAGCTCTCAGCCGCCCAAGCCGGGACAACAAGGTACTTGTACATACAGTACAATTTGTTGATCTCTCTCGTATTGCCGGCTTGACGTGATACTGGGAATGATGCGAGGCATATTAGGGCTGCGAGCTTCCTTTTGAAGATAGCTCCTTGGTATTTCCCCTCACTGCGGCACGTGAGGAACAGGGGGAAAGCAAACTTCTCACGTCAATCCTGCTCGATGAATTGGAGCATAGTTTTACGGCTTGATAACTGCCAATTTATGTCTCGTCCTGAGAGTCGGGAGAGACGAAGTCGCAGAGCCTCGCAGTGCAAAAGAAAACATGTCTTATCGATAAGTATCACTAGCTGGAGAAAGTTCGGAAGACTGAATACATCATGCATCGACACCACCCGAAGCATCCAGAAACACAGAACAAAGATGTAAACCCAACAGCTCCACCTTCTTCCCATCACTTCAAATGAATATCCTCCCAAGTCATCCAATCCGTACGAGTCATTGTGAGCGCTCAAAATGTTCGGTGTCATAATCTCCTCTCGCCCGGTCCTCACCTCTCCACAACAAGTCTCCGAGACCCAGTTCGCTTTCGCTATTCCCTCCGCGCCCTCCTTCTCCCACATCGTCATCTTTTTGCTCCCAGGGGTTCAATTGCCGCCTGATACCGCCGCCGCTGTCTACGTGCAGTTGCCTGGGAGGACTGAGTTCAGGCTCCTCGGAGCGATTGCGAATGAGAAACAGAGCGCCATCTTCAAAGTCAACAATAAGGCCATTGGGATTGATGGGATGGGCATGGGAGTGAACGACGATGATGCTATGGTGGATGATTATGGTGCTGCTTCCGCACACATTGGCGCGGCAGGCGCGGATGTAATGTTGGGCATCTCCATCGAGCCTGCTGTACAAGTCGCAAACGGCCTCGCTCAGATGAAGGCGACTTCATCAACTCCTAGCAGCGGCACAGAACTAGTCAGGAGGAACCAACCAGCTGCAGGGGGTAGTGCCCTCACAACGAAAGTCCTGGCTCAGAGGATCATCAAGAACGCGTTCGATTATCTGGCAAGCTTTGCAGGGAGCGGACCTGGTGGGAGCGAGGTTGTGCCATTGAAGAGTTTTCAAGATTGGTGGACTAAGTTTGAGAAGAGGATTGAGAATGATCCTGGGTTTCTAGAGAGGAGTGAGCAGGGATGAAAGTATAAGAGTTAAGAGGTATTGGACTATTGAGATTATAATGGGTTGCTACAACATATGAAGACTAGAGGAGAAGCGTGGTTGGATATCCATTGGTAGGAGGGATGTGCCCACGAAAGCCCCAAAAGAAGAAGAGTGCGCCAGCATTGTCTACTGCCTCATTCATCGTCTGGACTGGACCATAATCTGTACTATCTAGCTCCCACATCTAATACAACAACTTCATGCAATCTAGTAGAAGTAGTTACTCCACTTGTAGGTTGAAATAGTTCATAGATCTCCCAAGAATACTTAGGTATGTCCTCCGGTTCAATATCTCCATTCTTCGTTACAACCAGTTCCATAAGTCATTCGGGCTACGTAAAAGGTTTAAAGCCAGTCGACTATTCTTGAAGCTGACTCTAAAAGTAGTCGTAGCTATCTTTGAGTGAGGTCTAATGTGCTATAAGTTGTTCGACCCCTATGCATCATGGCCAAAAGAGCGGCCTCGTTACAACATACCTACAGCCCTCGCACCTATAACTTCTGGCTGCAATATTGCAAAAAGAAAATCAAAAACATACAACAGCGGGTATTCGCTAGTGGTCACCCACCTAACTACTAATCCGCCGGTTACTGGTTTATGTATCGGGGAGCGGACGGGACCCGCAGTTCTCCAGCACCTTTGGTCGTATGTGAAAGAAATCGTTCTTGAGAATCAATATAGAGGTTGGAATCTGCGAATATGCAATACCTTCTTGTGTAGCCCACCTTACTCCACAAAACTTTGGCCAAGTTCCAAGCCAAAGTTGGAGCTATTCGCACCACCAAAACCGTTAATTGCTCATAAAATAGGAATTTTATGTTTTCGAATTTGTTCTATTAATCTAGCTTTAATACCTTAAAGAAAACCACCGATCTCATTGTCGCAAAGGATACAACGCAACGGCCTCTGATGAGACCCTTCACCGGTGCCCATACGGCCGACATTCATAAATGCGCGAATTCCGGAGGTGGCTTCTCGTGCTTCCCATGCGGCAAGAGCAGGAGCAATTCCGATCGTCGGACTTGAGTAAGCATTACGAGCGAGAGTAATGTTCTTTCGAGCAAAAATGTCTCCGCGGCAAACAATCGACGCTCTTGATCAGTTGGCGCCAAAGGATCAATGCATGTAAGAGGAAGACTCTGAACAAGGAAGAAGATGCCCAAGGGAGGATTCAGTCGACACCATCGCGCTCTCGTTAATATGTGCTGAGCTTTAGGTTTAGTACGTGCGAGATATAGGCAATAACACTATCCATATAAAGGTTATGATCGGCACCTATCTTCACATCGTCTTCATCGATCCTATAATATTGGCCGAAGCGAAAAGTAATCTGTGAAACTGAATGGGATTGGAATCGCCGCAGAGACGCGAAAGCATCAATATGTAGAGAATGAAAAGGCGAAAGAAGAAGAATAGGCCATGGTCTCTCGGTGGCGGTGCAAAAAGTTCACAGGGAGGAAATCTTTAGTAAGCATTCAAATCATCGGTTCATGGCAAGCAACCGATTCAGTATAATGCTACAGGCCCGTTAAAGCAAGATTGTGCTTTTTTGGCTTGTAAGCCTGAACCCTTTCTAAAACCCTACGTGCTCGGACATTATATAGGTACTTAAGCATCTTCTGGATAGGCTCAATGAGAGCAACTGGCTTTAAAGAGCTTCACCGAGCCTAAATGAGCTAAGTAGACTTCAAGCGCCGGAGTTGATAGGCGCAGACACATCCCTTACAGCATAGGATACAACTTTCAACAGGATTGATTGGAGCCATGAGACTTCTATTATCTATTGAGTGCACCGCGCTTTCAACATCTTCCAAGCAACATGCGCGCTCCTAACAGCAATGGGTTCAGCTTCCTGCGATCATGAAGAACAATAGTGACGTCGGCAAACGCGCTTACCTAAGTACCAACATTGCCAAGTATTAGCGACTGCAGAGCGATTACGGGTTCTAGAACGAAAGAGTTACTACTCTCCTTGTTGAAAGCGACTCCACGTTCATCTTCGTTCCACCGAAGCTTTTTCGAAGGGATCAAACTACCTAGGGCATGGACGCAAAGTCGCGACTCTCGATCGGGATTAGATAGGAGCCAGCCGAGCTCTTATTACGTAGCCAAGTTTCTTTCTCAACAGAAGAAAGTTTTCTGGGCGTTTGCTCTTAGCACACCCCACCAACCGTCCAGCACGGCTAGGACTACCATTCACCCATTCACAGCATGAACTTGTACTCCCAACCCACTTTCGCCGCCCACACTAACCGTCGACAACCGATGAGCACCATGCACAGCATAACCACGTCACAAAATTATGTCGAACCGGGCGACTCAAAAGGTCGTCTAGCGGAGGAGTATGAATTCCATCCTCCATCCATTCTCCCTCATATCGCGAAAAATGTCCGTCCTTGACGTCAAAAAGGACTTGTCCGCACTCTTCTTGCAACAGGTTGCGGCTACACCCGACGCCGTTGCTTTAGAAGACGATACAATTACATATACCTATGTCGAACTTCATCACAAGGTCGATGCCCTTGCCCACCGCCTTCGTGGCTACGGAGTTCGTCGAGACAGTCTTGTTGGCGTGCTTCTACCTCGGAGTGCAGATTACGTAATCACATGTCTTGCGGCCCTTCGTGCTGGAGGAGCTTTCCTTGTCCTCGAACTTGCATACCCTCCCGACCTTTTGGCCGATGTGATTGACGATGCCAAACCAGCTGTAGTGGTCACGTATAGGGCGGAGGTCGGTAAAATCAAGGCTGGCGTGCCACTTATCACGCTGGATGAACCGTCCACTGAAGTCAATGGACATGCGAAAGAGCCCTCTCCCTTACCTGCTGACCCTGACCTGGATCGACTGGCATTTGTTGCTTATAGCTCGGGTACCACTGGGAAACCTAAAGGAATTGCAAATCCTCACCGAGCGCCGGTACTCTCATATGATCTGAGATTCGCTTTTCAAAATATACAGCCAGGGGAACGAGTTGCGTGCAACACGTTCTTTGTTTGGGAAATGTTACGTCCGCTTTTACGAGGCGCGACTGTCGTTGCCGTTCCAGACGAGGTGAGTTACGACCCTGCTGCGCTCGTGGACCTACTCTCTTCCAAGCGTATCACCGAAACTCTCATGACACCCACACTTTTGGCCACGGTCCTCTCCCGGCATCCACATGCTGGGGCTCGTCTCCCAGAGTTACGACGAGTGTGGCTTAATGGTGAAGTGGTCACAACCGATCTAGCCCGTCGAGCCATTAAAGCCCTACCAAAGGTACGCCTGCTCAACTGTTACAGCGCCTGTGAAACTCATGAGATTGCCTGTGGAGATATCGGGGACATGTTCGACAATGAGGCACTTTACTGCCCTGTTGGTCTGCCCATGGACCCAAAGCACACTTACATCCTTAATGAGAATGGCCAAAAGGTGGATGATGGGGTTAGTGGAGAGCTCTTTGTTGGTGGTGCCCTACTAGCTCGGGGGTACATTAATCGTCCGGAGACTACTTCCAAAGCTTTCACGCCAGATCCATTCGATGCAACACCGGGTTCCCGCATGTACAAGACCGGAGATCTCGCGCGAATGCTGCCCTCGGGACTTTTAGAGATAACTGGTCGCGTTGGAGATATGATCAAACTCCGCGGTTATTCTGTTGTACCAGGCAAGGTCGAAAATGCCATCATTAAGCACCTAGCTGTCAGGCAATGCGCTGTGATCGCTCATGGTGAAGGCTTGGAACGGCAATTGGTTGCGTACATCATTCGCGACAAGGAGACTTCTGTCGATCGCCCTAGTGTGGAGATCGATGAGTCAGAACACAGCCCAGCAGCGCGTCGCATACTCTCTTCAAGTTTAGCTCCCTACATGATTCCGGCTCTTTGGGTTGAACTTGACGAGCTGCCTACTCATGAAGTCTCTGGCAAGGCCGACCTCAAACGCCTTCCTCCACCACGAAGCCTTAGCCCAGGGAATGCTGTCAATGGCAACGGTCAAAAGATTGAGCAGGATCCAATTGGCATCGATGACATTGCCGAAACTTGGGCCGCAACTCTCAAAACATCCCGAAGTCTTATAAAACCGGAACATAATTTCTTTGACCTGGGCGGACACTCCTTGTCACTAGCGGATCTTGCTTCGAGGCTATCTATAAACTTTGGATTCCGCGTTCCTATTGTTCGTCTCGCAGAAACTCCAACTCTCACCGGCCATCTGGAAACAGTACGTGCTGTTAGGGACGGGCATACTGCTGCGGTGCAAGCCGATCTTCCTGCTATTTTGCGTGCAGACTCTACCCTTGATGAGGACATCCAATCTTCAAATGCTACGATATGTTCAGTCAAGAAAGCGAGCACAGTACTACTGACCGGTGTTACCGGATTCTTAGGTGCTTTTCTACTCAACGATCTTTTGGACAGCACTTCAGCGCACATAATAATTCTTGTGCGTTTCAACGACCCTTCAGAAGATGATCTGCCGGGAGGCGTAGCGAGGATACGCAGGAATCTCCTTGATTTGGGATTGTGGCGCGACTCCATCATGGAGCGTGTCGAGATCCTCCCAGGAAACCTATCTCGAAAGCGGCTTGGACTTTCACCGGAAGCCTTTGCAGAGCTCGCTGCTCGTGTCCAAGTCATCGTCCATGCTGCTGCCACTGTCAACCTTGTGTACCCATATGCTGCGCTGCGTAGCGCAAACGTCGGCGGCACCACTGAGATTCTTCGCCTAGCATCGTTGTCGGGCGCTACAGTCCAGTACGTGTCCACCAATGGCGTCTTGCCACCATCTCCGGAGAATGGTTGGCCCGAAGACACCATGCTTGGCGTTGACGATGTTCCGGAGAAGCTACTTGATGGTTATGGTCAGACCAAATGGGTGGCCGAGCAGCTCGTCCTCGAGGCGTCGAGGCGTGGCTTGCCTTGCAAAATACACCGAGCAGGTACAATTAGCGGTCACAGCGCTACAGGAGCTGCAAATGCGTGGGATCTCCTGACTGCATTGATTGTGGAGTCGATTCAACTCGGTTATGCCCCAGATGTTAAAGGCTGGCGTGCTGAGATGACTCCCGTGGACTTCGTTAGCAAGGCTATCATCCATCTAGCTGACCAGACTCACGCCGAACAACTTGTTTTCCACATCGGCGATCCAGACCCTGTCGACACCAGATCAGTGTTTGATGACCTTAAAGAGCTCGGATACTCAACGCAGCGACTCGGCTGGGATGAATGGGTTGCACTTTGGAATGAAAAAAGAAGCTCCGTCAAAGGCGGTGACGGTGCCTTTACGGTCGACATCCTTCGCAGTGGTATGCCGAGTGTCGATTTCCTAAGGGGCATTGTCGTGCTCAACAACGCCGCGACTAGACCTTTCCGCGCGGTTGTTGAGCGGCCCAAGGTTGACAGTGTTTTGCTCGAAACCTACACACGCCATTGGTTTGCCAGAGGCTGGCTACCCCGGCCTCCTTCACGTCTGCATTCCCTCGGCGGGTCCGCACAGCCTATCCGCAGAGGTCCACTAAGCGGGCGTGTGGCTGTGGTAACGGGTGCATCTTCCGGTATTGGCGCCGCCGTTGCTGCTGCTTTAGCAAGAGAAGGCGTACATATAGCACTCGCTGCTCGGCGCTTGGATGCCCTCGAAGCCGTCAAGCGCAGACTCGTGGTCCGTGAAGGCAAAGTTATCGTGCGAAAGACTGACGTGACGGATAAGGTGCAGGTCGAGGCGCTTCTCCGCGCAGCCAATGATATCCTTGGACCAGTCGATATCCTTGTCTCATGCGCTGGCGTCATGTATTTTACGATGATGGCAAACGCGCAGTGCGAGGAGTGGGACCGCACCGTCGACATCAACTGCAAAGGCCTACTTCACTGCCTGTCTTCCACTGTGCCAGGCATGCTCTCGCGCGGTAGCGGCCACATCGTCGCCATCTCGTCAGACGCAGGACGGAAGATCTTCCCCGGCTTGGGCGTCTACTCGGCAAGCAAATTCTTTGTTGAGGCCACGCTCCAATCCCTGCGACTCGAGACCGCGGGCAGTGGGCTGCGAGTCACAAGCGTGCAGCCAGGTAACACGGCCACAGAGCTGCTGGGAATGTCGACCGATGCCGAAGCCATCAAGAAATACGGAGAGCCATCAGGTGCTAGGATCCTCGACCCTGAAGATGTGGCGAACTCTATCGTATACGCCCTGCGCCAGCCTCAGCATGTCGCTGTCAATGAAGTCTTGATCGAGCCGAGGGACGAGCCGATCTGATTTGATCAAACCAAACCAAACCAGCCCTTATGGGATACACCGAGTTTTAAGAAGTACGATTCAGAACATTAGCATGTCGTGACGAGACCACAATGGTTCGTTGGACACCGGCCTACGCATCAGCCTCGAAATGGCTCCTCTTGCTGTGCACATACAATAGTTGATCTCAGTGGTATAATCATAAGAGACTATCTATCCCTCAACAGATGTTGAAGCTGTTGTCTGCATAGACTTCTGGTATTGGTTGTGTAAGAAGAGTGGAGCTAAAAATCCTGTAAACTACGATACCTGTTGTGAGCATATCGTATTGATCACAAACACAGACTTGATAGCTAAGGTCAATTCAACCCGACCCGATTTAGCAAGGATTGCTTCGTTCCTGATCATTTTTTTCTTGGTCCGGAGTGAGTTAGAAAGTTGGACAAGCGTTATTTTATGTAAATGTAGAATGAGCTTCTCTAGCAAAGGCTCCAAGAACATGAAATGGTTGATGTTCAGGCACGTGCCTTTGTGTTCGAGATCCCAAGCCGTCCAGACATAAGAGATTGGTCTGCAGTAGGAGATGTTGCCGAACTAGAAAACGGCCCAATAAACGAAAGTAAGACCTATAAAGGCGAAGATGTACTTCTAGAGTTCTCTGCGGGGAAAATGCGGAGATAGAAGAACAGGAAAGCTAGCTTGGTGAAGGCGGAAACTGGCTAGTAGAAGTCTTGAGTTAAATATACTATCTAGATGTTGTATAAGTTAAAGAAACAACTTCTTAGGAGTGCGAATGCAGAGCTTACCTTCTAGATAAAACGTTAGTTACGGTAGCGGCAGAATTTAGTAGTCGCTAACTCGTGTAATAAGCTATAGCCGCACAAGCCAGTAGTTCCCACGGGGATTTTGGGATAGAGCCGCCTAGTAGCGATGCCGGTACTTATCCTATGAATAGCCCAGGCCGTGGACTAGTTTATAAAGGCCTGTGCGATGGAACGGACGACTGAATTGGCCAACATAACAGTAAGTCTGGAAAAAGAGCCCCCAAAGAAGTCCTTAAAGGGGCCGTGGCGTCAACGAGAAGGGCGGCCAGGGTGCAAAGGTCTCTAGCTGCCCTGTACATAGTAAGACGTCAATCGCACAGTACAGTAATGCACACTAGTCTAGTGTGTTGGAATCCCTTTACCGTTTAGCTAGACAAACGATACCAGCTATATAGAGCTCTAATATCTATGCATCTTCACAGTTAATATACTGTGCGAACATATACATACAGTATACTGTGCCCACCAAGCGGTTTTGACGCCGACAGCACGGTTACTAGCAGACGCAAGCGGCAAACATGCACATCTCTAGCCCACGCACCAAACCCTAGATTAATGTTGGAATAATGGTTAAGGATCAACAATAGGATAGTAATCTAGGGTCTTAGTAGTGAAATCTAGAAGGCTGGAAGCCTCTAGAGGAGGCTAAGGAAGGCTGGCAGATTTCGCTCCACTAGCTATATAGCTAGGCAGCCCCAGGAAGTAGATAGTCAAGTAATCTGAACTCTTTTTCACCAAATTTCAACACTTGGCATATAAACATCCATAAACTGCCCAACGAGTGCCTGAAATCACTAGGCCTAAGGAATGTATTGTGTGCGTCCTCGGGATTCCTCTGAGCTTGAGTGCGATCTTACACTAAGGTTCTCGCCGTGTACCTCAACCATTTGAGCTTAAGACAGGTCTTAAGTGGAGTTGTCCGCCGCAAGAGCTCCCAGCTTTATCCTCTTGTGCTAATACGGCGTTTACCTTGTTTTTGAAATGGTACCTGGGCTTCGACCAAACATAGATTCCTCCCGCCTTGTGAGAAAGTTTCTCTTTTTGTGATGAGCTGAGGTAGGATCGACAGTGAATTTAGCGGCGACGTTCAAGCCAAGGTGCTCCAAATCCTCAGAACCTCCCAGGGGCCAGGGCCCAGGCCAGAGCGAAACGGCAAAACAAGCGACTTCGGTAGTACAGGAGACGTGGGGGAATACCTAGGCAAGTCGGTGCGTCGAGTATGGGCCCATGGATCTTCTCTGGGAATGGGACACGAAGGATGCGAGATCTTCGCGAAGGTCCTACTGGCCGAATGCCAAACAGTGCATATGCAGCAGAGAGAGCCACAGCTCAAGCACTTTTACCATGCTGCAAGTCGCGCTACCGTCGCCAGACCCTTGCAAAGGAGTACTTCAATCGGAAAGCTCTTGCACCCCAGCTTTTTGCTGCGTCTTCGAGCTTCAGGCATTCACCATGGCACTCCTCGCAGACGTCTTGCTTGGAACCTCCCTCCGCGCATGGCTATTCATTATCTTTCCCATCTCCTTTGCTGTTTATTGGATCATTTGGATTATATATTGCCGTACTCTGCACCCTCTTGCCTCAGTTCCTGGGCCACTCTGGCCTTCTGTTTCACGAACATGGCTGATGTATCGCATTTACATTGGGGACCTAGAAACTGCTGAGCGCTCTCTCCATGAGAAATATGGCTCACTCGTTCGAGTTGCCCCCAACGAGGTGTCATCAAGCGATCCAACTTCAATACCTAAAATCTACCGACTCCAACGACCCCTCTCAAAGACCGACTTCTATCCGACATTCCGGCCTATCGGGATAAGCAAACAGGCAGACATGTTTACTGTTACAGATGAAGTAGCACATGCCAATTATCGCAAGGTTGTAAATCCGGTTTATATGCTGAGTAGCATATTGAAGAACGAAAGTGCTATTGACGACTGTACTACGTTGTTCCTTCAACGGTTAGGTGGGCACGCGGATAGGAAGGAAGAGATCGACTTGGGGGAATGGCTTGAGATGTACGTAACTGATTCAGAGGCGGAGTGATTTGACTTTGAAAACATGCTGACGGGGCTCTAGGTACGCATACGATGTCGTTGGGGTCCTATTCTTCGGTAAAATGTTTGGTTTCATGGAGAAGAGTTGTGATCACGAGTCATACATAGAGTCTGTTGACAAGTCCCTGCCGCTACTCACTTTCGCGGCTGTCGCTCCGTCTTATTTGCGTCCATTCATCATGGCCTCTGCTATCATTAGTCCAGCTATCCTGAGATCTGTAATGGCGGTCAATGGTATTACACAGGCAGCTCGTGAAAATACGAATCAGAGAAGGAAGGACACCGAGGCCGAAAACTTGAAACGTAATGATATTCTGTCGCAGCTATTCAGAATTATACGCGAGAAGGGAGACAAGATCAACTTTACTCACAACGAAGTCACTCTGGAGTCTTGGGTTGGCATGTAAGTCGCCGAAAATTGCGACTCGATGATCGTTTTCCTATGCTGACTACGCATGTCAGTATTGCCGGAGCAGACAGCACAGCTATAGCATTACGCGCATGCTTGTATTATCTAATAAAGCATCCAGACAACCTAGCGAAAGTCCTAGCCGAAATCGACGCGGCAGACGTTGCCGGCTCTCTCAGTTCGCCCATGAAGTATTCCGAGGGCATTACTCTCCAGTATACCTGTGCATGCATCAAAGAGGCCATGAGACTCTTTCCAAGCTTTTCCACCCGTATGCCAAGATATGCCCCGAATGAGGGACTTGAGCTATCGGGCATACATATCCCCAGGGGCTACCGAGCCGGTGTGAATCCTGCGGTTGTTAACTATGACAAGGGAATCTTCGGAGCGGACGCTCACGAGTTTAATCCTGAGAGATGGCTCGAGAGCCAAGAGATCTCATACGCCATGGAGAAGGCCTTCCTGACTTTCGGCGCCGGAACCCGGACTTGTACCGGCAAGAATGTATGATTGTCTCCGCGCTGAGTCGAAGGTGTTTTCAAGCATTGGACTGACTTTTGATCTAGTTCGCTCTTGCCGAGATCCATAAGCTCGTGCCGGAAGTCCTGCGCCGTTTCACGTTAGATATGGCACACGACCGACCGTGGAAGACGCACAATGCGGCTTTCATCAAACAGCGCGATGTCATTGTAAACCTCAAACGGAGGGTTCACAGCTGAAATAGTGTTATCCTTTCAAGCGGGCAAGTTTATTTAAAATCGAGTATGGAGGACCAACGTCGGATATGATGCGAGCCTCCATCATTAGATCCGAGTAGCGTGATTCATGAAAGGTAGCAGTAAAATCTCCCATACTCGAGCTTCGTTGGAAACAGAATCGCGCATTAACGAATTGCCTCCATCCATAGTATTCCTACTGAATATCCTACACACTCTGCAACACCAGTTCAGAATGATCTTCGCACTACAGTGGGTAACCTTGCCTTGCTTTTCTTCCTCGATCACTGTGCCTCGATCACTGCACGGGTGGCATTTTCCAATGACACATTAACAAAAGCTCGTCCACGGAACCGACATCCACATATGCTCCTCTTCACTCCAAGTCCATACTTTCCCCTGTCGGGCATTCTCAATGCGTGATATGAGAAGAAACGCCTCCGCACGAACGTAAATTTCTTGCCCATTCAACTCACCACGTTCATTGATATACCAGTTGTTTGCGTCTGATCTAGTCTCAAAGCAGGGGCTTCGAGAATGAAACCAGACGCCTTCCCTTCCTTCGCTTGCTTGAACACACCCATGAGTTACTTCTGCAACCGCAATGGCAGAGTTCAACCCCTTGCAGTTCAGGCGCTGATAAATTGTGAAGATGTCTTCATATACTTTACCAAGGGATGTTCTCAATTTTTCCTCTGCTTCTTCGATCTTGCCCACCGAAAGCAAGTTGCTTGCGCGGTCGATGGATGCTCGCCGGTGGAACCAGTGCGCTGGTCCAAGGTAGTTTAAGGTGTAGAATTCGACTGCGGCTGACACGTCTCCCACTTCTTTCATCTGCGTACGATTTCCCAGACTCAAGAACGTTGGTGCCAATGCTTTCGTAAAGTTCAATATGTATGCATGGGTGGGCTGTTTGTTGACGCTTAGAGCATGCCGAATTGTACCACGTATCACATTGCGAGCAGTCTTGTGTTCTAATACGCCGTCCAATATAGCTTTTCTTATACGCATAATAATACGGATATGGCGGCATGTTCTTGAGGCAGCTTCCAATTCCCAATCTTTACAAAAACCACATGCTTCCCGGCATTCCGCATCGGTGAGCCATAAATCGAACAGAATCTGATCTTCGTACTTGTCGATGATTTGAGCCCATCCACGAAGTAAGGCCTCGAATACTTGCCACTCAGGTGATGATATCTGGGTCATAGGAGGTGAAGTGCTGTATCGAACAAAGGCGGGCCACCAATCGGAAACTGAGGATGATGGACTTCTGGTCATTTGGGAGGACTGGTTATTCCCAGTGATGTCGTTTGATTGCATAACTTCCTCCACAGAAGACCTATATATACCATTATTTACAATCGATCGGTTGAGTTGGTAGCATTCATCCTGAGACCGGAGTATCGTTGAACCTGGCAAGGAGTTCCAATTTTCTATTCTTGTCCCAAGTGAACCTCCGGGAGAAAGATCATTTTCAAGCGTTGAGGAGCTAATTGGAATAAGACCATTTGAGCCATTATTGTAAGGCATATTTATGGAGGCAGCGGGGGATCCAGGTAAGCCATTGTTATCGGACAAGTCGTATGATTTTGGTGCTCGCCTAGAAATATCTAAATCATTCGGTTTTATGGTGGAGGAGTGCGCGAGGGAAATTTCAGGCAATAGACAGTGTCTACTGCTAGCTGGGGTCGCCGTTCGCCAGCTCAAGCTTGATGGCGTGTCTTACAAGAAGAGTCAGACGGACCTCTGTCACAGACGCGGAAGCATTATGAAAACTTACCCACTTCTAAACACTTATCCTCCTTCGGATTCTTTTCCTTCTTTGAAGATATGTTTCCCCATCGATTGATCATTCGTTCATTTACCGGTTTACCGTGCAACCTAAACTTAAATGCTTTACCGGGCTGGTCTCGGTCCAACTGTCGCTTTTTCGAGATAATTGATCTGTATTCCTTTCCTTTGGTACGCTTCTTATTTAGACGCCACTTGCTGAGCTGTTTCTTATACTGATTTTCACTGAGATACATCGTAAGTATACTAGCTGAAGGCATAGGGTTTCGGTGATATACGTTGCCTTGAAATTGTGGACGTCTTTCATGATTTTCATCACATTCTTCAATTCATTGCTCGCATAAAGCCCCGCAATCGTGTCCTTGTGTGTGCCCCAATCCGGAGGCTTGTAAGATGGAGCAGTCGTACCGGCGGGTAACTGTCGTGGAGAATACATAATATTAAAGATAACCTGGCACGGATACCGCGAGGATCGAGCAGGAAAGAAATAAAGGGAAAATTAGGAATGAATAAAGGCGTGCATGACACATGCCATATTAAAGATTAATCTACCTTGAAGTGCCAGGACAGATGAAGATCAAGCTGAGCCTAGCCTTCCTTGGGTTCCCTGCCTGAGCTTTAGGGCATGATAAGCTCCGATTCGCAGCCTTGTATGCTTATACTACATATCATTCGCTGCCCCAAGTTCCTTGCATAATCGACGCCTAGTAACATGCAGTGCAGCGAATTGAAAACAAGAGTACAGAATCCACGCATAAGAGGCATTAACCCGCGTAAGTTTGCCCTACGCCTTTTACTTTGTATCCGTTATGGGACCCTTATTACGGCAATGGAACAAATAGTCAACGTTCGTCATGCCCGATGCTCCATTCTCGGATTTGCGATCCTATACTTACAGCAAGTAAAAGTGGAAAGAATATCTGAGAATAAGGAAATGTGTAGCTAGTGTACCGTCTCAGGCATTTTTCAAACCGTATGAAGGTAAATGAGCACCAGGCAGTTCCTTTCTTAGGTGGTGGGTTTCCTAATCCGCATGGCTAGAAACATATCCAGGCATTCCATCATCAAGAGAGATATTGTGCTTCTGCGCGTCCAGAACTGCATGTGCAAATTTATCTAGAAATTTCTTGGGCGTTTCATACTCTTCATCCAGTCTGGCTTCCCCTCAAAGACATACAAGGACAGGACGAAGGATCGACACTCTGATGGTGCCGAGGCCTTTTCGTAGATCTTTTGCGCAGAAGTTGCTGCGTACGATAAGTCTTCCTTCGATGTCTAGGGATACTTCTCCACGGGAGCGTTCATGACTCTGTTCTTGAATTCAACGTCTTCAAATCTAAAGCCAAGAATTAAGGCGTCGAAGAGAAGCTCCCATTCATCTTCGGCATCTGTACTATCTTCCGGGTTCAATTTATCGCTGGCGCACCTGCTGCAAACGAACCCGGTGTAAATCCATTTCTGATAGATCTGGAAATTGGTCGCATCGTACTCAGGTAGAAAAAATTGGATTTGTTTTGCTTTCTAGCAGCTGATGTAGGATTGGTGATCGTTCCGGCTACCGCTGCATCCTGGAGCCACATGACGGACAAGTACGCTATCTACGACAAAAGGGTCGATGGGTCGACGCGTGCTACACGGATTACCACAGCCTACGACGTCGCTGCTTTGGGCATGATCTTCAGCGTAAAGCTTACTTCGACCGCCTGGTGCCACAGGAGCATGTCTCTCCGACGCCGGACCTCACCGTCGACAGCCTTAACTGCCGCAAGGTGTGGGATGCGGTGGAACAATGGCAACCCAAACTGACCATCGTTTCGGGGACCAAGTATATTGGGCGGATGCTGATGGACCGCGCGGGGCTAATGATCAAATTGCATACTGGGCATCTGCCAGAGTACAAGGGAAACCACTGCATCTTCTTTGCTCTGTATGATGGGGCGGTGGACAAGGTTTCGGCTACCTTGCACCAGCTAACGTCGGACCTGGATAAGGGCCACATCTTAGATAGGGTCGTTCAGCCAGTTTTGGCAGAGGACAACGAGGAGACGTTGTATGCGCGGTGCATCCATGCTGCAATAGATCGATGTGTAAAGCATGCTGCGCGATTTTCGCAGGGAGAGAGGCTGGAATTTGTTCCACAGGAGAATATAGGGAGGACGTTTCGGCACAGCGACCGTACACCTGGGAAGGAGGTGCAACTATGGTGGAAACTCAGAGTGGGTGGACTGCTACGCGACTATCAGGGAACGGCGAGCAAACCGTTGGAGTGACAAAAAGCGGGAAGCCCAGTGTGAGTTGTTAGACTCTTCACAAGAGCAAGCCTCCATAGGCAAGCTTGTAACAGCAGAGGTGTAAAAGCGAATGTTTAACGGCTGACGAATCCACAGTCTTAATCTTCAAGGAACACTATAGAGTTCAAAGTAATTTTGTTATGGACCGGCTTTCTGCACTAGGTTAGCACGTACCAAATCCTAGAGATTAGGTCATAGCTTCTTTAAACTCTCTACATCCTGGCCTTTTCCCATTTGCAAAGACCAATCTGACTGCTCCCTTGCAGCACATCTTTAACCAGCCACGGCAGGGCTGCAACCGCATACGCCTCAGCAGCTACCCCCAGCGGAGGGCTGATCACTGGCGCAAAGAAGGGACTGTGGTTGACAGAAATGTCCTCCTGCAACCTGCCCTCCTTCTCTAATCTATCCCAAGTCGCCGGGTCGAGGTCATGTCATGCCGTTCAGAGCAGGTATATATTCAGGTTCTTGACATACTTGATTGATGCTGATTAACGTTAGGTACCGTCGGCACCCGTCGTGGCATCATGGCTTCATCCGCAGACTCGTTTCAGTGCGCGAGTCTTAATTCCTGATTGTTGTTTCTGACGGTTAACTTAGATTTAGCTGCCTCATTCACGGCAAAGGCGGCCATGCCTCTCAGCCTCACAGAACAATCGACCCTATTGTAACCGCCGCCTCCGCAATCCTACGTTTACAATCCATTGCAGCTCGTGAGGTCGACCCCACAGATACGGCTGTTGTCACCGTGGGCACAATCCATGCTGGATCAAACGAGAACATCATTCCAAGTCAAGTAAATCTCACAGTTGATGTGAGAGCCCTAAACTCATCTACGAGGGGAAAAGTCATTGCATCTGTACAGCGAATCCTCGAAGCTGAGAGCCAGGCATCAAACTGTCCAAAAGCACCTGTCTTGACGAGCACACGCACCTTTCCCCTACTTATCAACGACGAAGCGATTACGGCTAAGCTGGAAGAGTCTTTCAAATCTCACTTTCCGCCTGCGCCGCATGGGTACGACCCCGAAGCGCTGCGACTGGGTGGAAGCGAGGACTTTGGGGAATTGGCGACAGCGATCAACAAGCCGAGCTGTTTTTGGACGTATGGCGGCGTCCAAACAGTACATCAGGCAACGGCACCTTATCGTAAAGCCCATCTTTCACCATCGCCCTCGCTCCCTCTCCCCTTTCTTACACAAGCCCGGTTTCTTCTTGCACAGGAAGGCCGTCAATGTCGGCTCGGAGAAGGACGGTAGCACCAGGGCCATTCCGTAGGACGGCCGCGAGACCGTGGCCGCCGATG
The DNA here is from genome assembly GCA_000467715.1 of Hysterium pulicare CBS 123377. Classification (NCBI taxonomy): domain Eukaryota; kingdom Fungi; phylum Ascomycota; class Dothideomycetes; order Hysteriales; family Hysteriaceae; genus Hysterium; species Hysterium pulicare. Next base: position 83,123 of record AJFK01000112.1, read on the forward strand.
CCGGTATGAATTTCAAATGCCTCATGTATAGAGATTTCAGCCACAATCTTCGCTGCTGTTTCGCGCTCCTGGTGTGATAGTTCGGGATGCGAATGGAAATACTTGTAGAGGTCCTCGTAACGTGAGAGATCGGAACGGAATTTGGAGATCAGTCTGCTTATCTCCGCCATGATTAAATAGAAGACGAGCACAGATTCGCCACGCGGGCGTGATGATTCTGTAAGGGATGAAGAACAGAGCAAGTGGGCTGAGCAGGAACAAGAAAGATGAGAGTGGGCGTGGGCGTGGTGTAGGATATGTAGTTTGTTTAGCGAGCTGCTGTTGCTGTTTTGGTGTTTGCTAACCAGCATTGTACAAGCTTCCAACCATCTAAGATCCTCCGCCAGCTCTTGCTTTCGTCCGCAGAATCGTCCTTTCGGCAGTCAACTCTGCTCCAAAAAATGGCAAGAAGATTCAGTCATCTTCAGTCTGCAGCTATGGATGTCAGCTGTGACATCGTATTATCCAGAAGAAGAATTTGAACAGCTCAACCACGCGTAAAGCGGTGGTTATATTTACAGCTCTCATTTATGGTTGATTCCGTTGAATGAGGTAACGGTGTTGCTTTGATTCTGCGTTGAGTTCTCGTTGGTTTTGTTTCTTTGGTTCTGGAACGCTATCGTTACTGTTGACGACAAAGAGTGATTGCCCGCTGAGTATCGACGCCAGCCATCTCCAGGAGAAATATCACTACTATATTTGAGGGCCCGAAAGACTCCAAATTCGATTCTGACGACGTAAAGATTAGGAAGGAATCTACCCGCAAGAGATGCAAGTTAATCCAACACTTGAGTCTTAATGGGGTGATTTTGTGGGCACTTTCTTTTACACCTACCCTTTAGGCTGGAGGATCTATGGCTAAGGAGACCAGAGAGAACGGTGCAAGAAACTAATCATAGGTAGCAATTGACGATCCATCACGAAAGCCAGTACAACCGAGAAAGGCGCAGAGTACAGACCAGCCAAGGAAACGCAGGCGTGTTTCGGATAGATCTGCATCAGAGGATGAAGTATTGTCATCAGGACAGACAAGGGAATTGGCTGCCCGTACCCCAGATGGTCAGCATGCCTCAAGGGGAGTTAAATCTCCCATTAAAGCAACTAAAAGTGAGTTTGACTTCGGAGAGGAATGTGACTATCGTCTATATAGTATAAGTAGTTATGGTAGGCTGTAGGATTGATGGAGGCATAACCCAGTATTTACCTTGGCTGTAGAGGATGCGGTTGTGCTGTAGTAAGATTTAGAGAATGAAGTTCACTATTTACAGCATTTACGCTAAAGCTGAAGGTAAAGTTGAGCTTACAATACCAGAAGCACCTACACCTCTAATAGAATATGCTAAGTGCGATGGGTAGAAGGAAGTAAGGTAAAAGTGCATGGTGCAAGGGAGAAATGGATTTGGTGACATATAGCGCGGGGCGAAATGCTGATGCAGGACGCAAAATAGGGTGCAACGGCGTAGGTGGGATGAAGTGAAGTCAACCGCAGGAAGCCCTAGAATTGTCAATGGTCCAAGCTCCTTAAGTAAAACCACCACCGAGCTAGCTACCTAACATCCAAAGTACGACATGACCTCACTCCCAGGCCTCTCCCTCTCCGCAGCCCCAGAACCGCCTCCTCAAGCCTCGATAACACGCATCCAAGACCTACCCGCAGGCACGGAATACCGCTTCGAAGTTCCCTTCTCACGATCGTTCCAAATCAAGCTCCTCAGCGGCACTGCGGAGCTATTCGGAGCGGAGCTCGCACCCAACTCGAAAGACCCATACACCTTTAGTGGAACCAAGGGAGCAATTTATACCTGGCATGGATGCAGGCTGGAGCTTTCGGGCGAGGCAGAGAGTGAGTACACGGCGGAAGAGTCACAGATGATGAGCTATGCGAACGCGCATTTCGCACTGGAAGGTGTTCGAGACAGGGCTGCAACTACAGGACAAGTCGGGCCCAGGGTTCTAGTCGTAGGGCCTGAAAATGCAGGGAAGACGAGTGTGGTCAAGGTATTAACATCATATGCCGTAAAGGCTGGACGACAACCCGTCGTGGTGAACCTAGATCCCAGACAAGGCATGCTCAGTGTACCCGGCTCCCTTACAGCGACAACCTTTTCTACTATTGTGGATATGGAGGAAGGTTGGGGAAGCAGTCCTATCTCAGGGCCTAGTCCAACACCGGTGAAGATGCCACTGGTATATCATTACGGGCTTGCTAGTCCCGAGGAAGGAAAGATGTTCAAACCGCTTGTGGCAAGGATGGCGCTTGCGGTGACAAGTAGGTTAGAAGAAGATAACGAGGCGAAGCCAGTGGGATGCATCATCGATACGTCGGGGGCAATCAGTCATGGCAAAGGGGGCCTGTATGAGAATATTGAGCATATAATATCAGAATTCTCGGGTGCGTGCATGTGTGACCTATTCGTCAACCTTCACAGCCCCAAAACAAAACACTCTATGATTTCTAGACCCGTACTAACGAAAATGTAGTGACCGTTGTCTTCGTTCTCGGTTCCGAACGCCTATATAGCGACTTATCCCGCAGATACGCCAACCGTCAGGCCGACGAACCGGTCTCCGTCGTCAGGCTGGATAAATCCGGTGGATGTGTCGACAGAGATGAAACCTACATGAAGCAGCTACGACAGGCTCAGATAAGATCTTACTTCTTTGGTCACGGCGACAATACGCTCAGTCCCTCAACCCACTGGGCAGACTACAGTGAAATGACGATCTATAGAATCAATGAAGGTAAAGTTATGATGCCATGTCAGTATTCATGAAATTTGCTGACCTGCAAAGGAGCATCTGAAGCGAATGCGTCATTTTTACCCGGAGGTGAGGCAGATGACGATGATATGTATGGATCTACTGCAGTATCGCTGTATGAAAAGATTTCTGCTTCACCGGCAGTACAAAATTCTCTATTAGCCATTACGACTGCGGGCGCGAATGAAAGCCAGCAAACGATTCGAGACTCGAGCGTTCTTGGATATATCTACGTGGCGGACGTTGACGAGGCGAAGAAAAAAGTACGACTGCTGAGCCCACAGAGCGGGCGGATGCCAGCAAATGCAATGATCAAAGGAAGCTTTCCGGAAGATGTGGCAGGTTTGGTCAGTTAACTAAGATTTGTTTGAAGAAAAGCTATGATTTTGATAGGCATTCTGTCCGGATGCATACTCAAGGGTATCTACAATAATCTGCTCTGACCTTCTGCCACCACTTGCAACGTAATGCAATTTTGATGGCGGGCCCAAGCTCCGCCATGCTTATGAATGAGCAATTTCCTCGTCCAGTTCTACAATCAGCTTTTTGATGATCTCCACCGTACTCCTGATGCCTCGTATTGCATTTTCGTCGGGACCCTGACCAGGTGTCAACGTCGCGTGCGCAAAGTCGATGCACTTGACTGTTGCAAGTTTAGGAATGACTTCGTCGTCATCATCATCATCCTCTTCTTCCGCATCATCTCCCTTGCTCGCAAGTGCTGCCAGACTTTTCTTCGTATCCTCATACGCCTCACCGTCACCTTCATACACAAGCAGAAGACTGGCGGAGTACATCCTGCTCTCCTTGGTCTCAAATATCTTCTGTATAGTCTGTATTTCATCCCTGAAGAATTCCAAAACCTCTTTGGCCGTCTCCAGCTCTCGCCTTGACTTTTTCTTGGCGCCCATTGGAGGCAAGACGTACTCCCTGAACCCTTCAATCACATTGTCCGCTTTGTGTTTTCGGCCGAAGATCTTGTTGTAGACCCAGTATCCACTCTGTTTCTCTAATTCCGCTAATCCTCCCAGGCGTTTATCCACACCTTGCGCGGATTCACCTTGCCATGTGCGCATTCCAGCGATCCGGAAGCCGAGTGAACTGCTTATGGTCTCCGCAGAGACCTTATCCAACCTCGCCCTCTTTTCTAGGCTTGCATCCTCATCCCAAAGTTGGGCGCCAAGCTTCAGGTCTAGGATGTTGGGCTTCTTGAAGCCAAATGCTACGTTCTCCAACACAATACTTAGATCCGTGTCCAATTTCCTGCCGTGAAGTCGCTCAATTCCACCAGCCGTTTCTACAACTCCCACTCCCGCCGCTGCTGCCGCATCCCTAACCTCGGCAGGATTATCCCAGACAGTAGCGTAGGTAGGCGGGGCTTTGTCTTCCGATCCTCCAAGTCGGAGTGTGCCCATGAAGGTGGGTAGATACGGAGCGAGATCGGGATGAGAGGCATTCACAGATTCGTAGAAGGCTATTTCGGTCGGCGTGCATGGTTTTACGACTAGGGAGCCTGACTCGTCGGAGAGAACACCGTCACTGGGGAACCGATTAGCTATAGACTGCATTTAATATATAGCTGGACTGGGGTCGAGCTTACTGGCCTGCTGCTGCGTTACCAAAAGCCTGAAGAGTGGACGGGTCGATGGACTTTGTATTGGACATGTTGAATACGCAATTCGAGGCCCGCTGAAAGGCAATGAAGTAAAACGAAAGGGAAGATGCCCGCTGGAGAAGTGGGGAGCGAGAGAGTGAGGCGGAGGTGAGGCCAAGCAAACAAGCCGTGGGGGTCGCAATATTGTAGGGCTGAAACGCGATTCACGAGGGTGTCAGGAAACGTTAGCATGACTCGCCTGCACCGTCACAACGTCAAGGCAGCCCAAGGTTAGCTCCGACACGCTATCGTCGCCATATCACGGGAGAGCCTTCTACCTATCGCTATACCAAGTAACGACAGCAAGCATATTGCTCCTCCGAGCTCCAAAGTAGAACGCGTTGCCCGGCAGCTTGCCGTCTTTGTCACACAGAGCTAACAGTCACTGCCCGCTCAGCACACCGCAATTCCAAGCCTATCTGAATCACTCGCTAACAATCTACTTGAAGCTACTAAATCCTCTCATTTTGACAACAGTAACCGATCCTACCTCGTCCAATCCAATCAACATGAGTATCGACGACGAGGGCTCACTTAGCACCCCTAGTGAGGTAGCAAACAGCTCAGTCAAGATGGCCTCATCTGGTGAGACTGCACATGCTGCGACAAGCGGGAAGGAAAATGGCACCGTAGCACCAATCAATCTCGATACAGTAGCGAAAGCTGTAGACTACTGGAAGAAGCCCGAACCGGGAGAACACCCAGATGCCGAAGCAATCAGACAACAAGTCAGTTACTTGCACCAGCATCTCGTCGTGCTTCTTCTTCTACCTTTTCTTCCATCTTTAGATGACCGCGGAGAATACTAACAAACTACACAGGTCGAATACTACTTCTCAGACGACAACCTCCCTCATGACCAACACCTCCTTGAGTGCTGCAATGGCCGAGCTAACGAGCCCGTCTCTATCAACCGCATCTGCGGCTTCAAGAAGATGAGGGCTTTCAGACCGAAGACCCAGGTTGTGGCTGCTCTACGCAAATCGGCATTTTTGGATGTGACCGAGGACGGGAAGCACGTCAAGCGAAAGATCCCTTTAAAAGGGTGGAATCTCCTAGATCAGGATGACAGTGATGATTCCGATATCGCCCATGACCCCAATCAAGAATCAGATACAAAGGCAAAGCAGAAGCCCAAGGCTGTGCATCTGCCGCCTGGAAAGAAGGTGATCCCGCCGGGAATGACGAAGAGCATGGTAATCTAACCCTTGAGAGATGGCATGTTTTTAAGATCAACTTAACTTTCTGTGCAGATGAAACCCAATGGCTTCGAAGAATACTATACTGAGGCGCCGATCACTCCCGCCGAATTCGCCGAAGAGCAGTCCATCTACGACCCTGATACCGCCTTCGTTGAGCGCATCGAAATTGCCATCCAACGCTTCCAGCAAAAGCGCAAAATGACCGAAGATGTTAACAAAATATTCAGCAAATGGATGAAGTTCGGCGGCGTGGATGGCTGCCAACGCCAGTTCACCGGGAAGGTCAGCCAAGCGGACATGGAGGGTATGGATGCAGCACAGATCGCGAGGATGATGGCCATTCATCATGTAGACTGGTCTCGAGAAGATAGGGATGAGTGGGCTGTGGATTTTGAGGGAGTGGCTAAGGGATTCTTGTACGCTTGCTATTTCGATCTCCTCTGCCTCCTAATTTACATGCTGACCCTTCCTAGCGCTTCTTTCTACCTAAAGGAATTCTCCTGTAACCCGAAAGAACTCAAACGGAACGTCCAAGTCCTCCGCTCCTTCTACAACTACATCCTGTACCACAATGTCTGCCCCGAGTACAAAGCCGACATTTTCGCTGCCCGCTCCCTCTGCGATAAAGCCGAAGTCGAGCTCGTCGCAGCTTACAATACTAGCCTTGCGCTTCCAGGTGCCTTCAATGTCGCGGCATCAACGCTCTTCGGAGGCTATCACGCTGATCTCTATACGGGTGATGCCTCGTGGGCCGAGGCAGACCGGAATACGTCCTGGACAGGTGACGACACAACCCAAATCGGAATGAAGCGTGAAGAAGCATATGTGGTGTTCAAAACTGGTGTTGTTGTGTATGGCACAGAAGATCAGTATGAAGCCCTGCACAAGCACGGTCCAGATGCCATCAAAGTCCTTCGTGAGGAGGAGGTAGGCCTTTGCATCACTGCTCTGGAGCCCGCCACCCCAGACGTACTCGATATCTACAAAGCCCAGAACCAGACTTGGAAGCATAAACTCGCGCTGTCCCCGCTTGGTAGAATGCGCTGCGAGCCTTGGCCAATCCCCAATTTCGATGAGTGGGATCTACCCAACTCTGCCGCGCCGGCTGAAACCGATCACAAAAACAGAGAATTCATCTTCTGGGTTGAGGACGAAGTTCTCAAGGACTGTATTGTTGGCATGAAAATTGCAGCCAGGATCATGCATCTGAGTGGCGGCATTACAACACTAGATCATGCTAGACAGGTCCATTGCAGCTTCTTTGAGTGGTTGCCGAATGAAATGATCTTTGACCACAAGTTGTTGAAGGAAGTCAGGTATTTGAAGCCTAAGGAGGCGGACACGGCCCAGGAGAAAGAGGATCAGCAAGGCGCCGAAGAGAATGATTGGACGGAGGAGAATGCTGGTGAAACGGAGAAGGATAAGATGGCAGATGCTGCGGACGGTGAGGAGAAACAGTGAACAGGAGAAAGGGGAAATGGGAATGGGAATGGGAGATGGGGAAAGGATTGCTGGTTGATGGCTACTCTGATACGATAGCATAGGTATGGAAATATCCTTCACGGTTTGATTCCATGGTCCATTGTCAAAGGGGGATTTTCTTGGGGTTGAAGAGCTTGATTTTGAAGGCAAATTGGTGGATAAGCATTATGTATTTGGTAACTCAACACTCTACGGCTGCAGTAGCAGTTTTCCGGTGGTCTTTCGTCCTTCTAGATCCTATTCAGGGTCAATATTCCATTTCTTTTATGTCAACATATTGGAGAGACTGACCTGATGTGCCTGAGCGACATCCTTGAGAGGATAAACATTATGGACTCGGACATCCATCTTGTCCTTCGTAATAAAGTCCCACAGCTCTGATGTGTATTGCTTCAACTCATCTCGCGTTGCTATGTAATTGAACAAGGTTGGCCGAAGTAACTTGACGTTCTTTGCGGAGAGGCGTCTGGAACATGGTTAGCTAAAGCCACCATCAGAGACGAGCTTCAACACTTACGCAATAGTAATAGGCGGTACAGGCCCACTGGCATTTCCAAAACTGCACATCGTTCCTTTCCTCCTCACACAATCAAGGCTAGTATCAAACGTACTCTTCCCGACACTATCAAATACAGCAGCCACCCCCTCACCGCCAGTAATCTCCTTCACCTTCTTCACGAATTTCTCTCCGTCCTCCTCATGATACTCCAACGTGACCTCTGCTCCATGCTCTTGAGCCAGATTCCTTTTCGCCTCCGTACTAGCGACCGCAATAGTCCGTCCACCAACAGCCTTCAAGAACTGGCAAAGCCAGAGTCCTACGCCGCCCGCGGCAGCATGGACCAGGATCCAATCTCCCCTCTTTACTTCGTAAGCCTCCCTGACCAGCGTCAGAGCCGTGAGAGCTTGGAGGATGGAAGCCGCGGCGTCCTTGGTGGATATGGAGTCAGGAATTGGAATGCAGTAGTTTGAGGAGACAGCGGTGTATTCCGCGTAGGCGTACTGGCCCATGTAGACGACGCGGGCGCCGGGAGAGAGGTCGGAGGGGGTGTCTTTCGGGCCGAGAGAGGCGACGGTGCCGGAGCCTTCGCGTCCGAGGATGTAGGGGAAGCCTGGGGCTGGGTAGAGACCGCTGCGGAAGTATCTATGGACTGTTTAGCTACAGCAGGAAGCACTTGCTAGGGCGGATTGAGGAAGAGAGGGAAAGGGGGGAGGGCAAGGATTGAGAGAGAGCAGTACGTGTCTATGTAGTTTATCCCAATGAATTCATTCTTGACAAGCACCTCTCCTTCTTTGGGCTCTGGAACTGGAATATCGGTCTTCCATTGTAACACTTCAGTCCCGCCCGTCTTTTCAATGATGACGCCTTTCATTGTTGAGGGAAGCAAAGCCATTGAGCGTATAATGGTATGTCGAGGTGCGAAGTGAGAAGACAGCAAATAGTGTGTTGAAGATGCAGATGGTAACTTTGAAGATGACGCAGCAAGACGAGACAACGAAAACATGAGCGAGAAATAAGGAATTGGAAGGAAAGGAATGTCGTGATTCGGAGGGGCGGTTATCTCCGAATCATATAAGGCGGAATTATTCCAGCAGCTCAGCTACCTTACCCCTCCACGGCCTCCAAAGGGGGGAAGGCAATCTTTGTCATCACATCGGAGTTTAGATGCTGCAACACCCGTCACTGAAGCTATTCATCAGACACAGATACAAGAGCCCTATCTCCACATTTTGGCAGTGTTGTTTACCATGTGCTGATTTCCGTCAATCTGTGTAACCATGATCGAGGTTTAAAAGCTAAATACCTATGCTCCGCACTATACATTCAATTCATCAATACTACCAAATCCTCCAAACCTTTGACATCATCTCCTACTTATGCCTGTCTGTCTCTCCAATTAGACCTCATAGAACAGTATTTCTGTTTCTTCGTTGTAAAAATCCTCCCTAACAAAAAGCACTACGAATCGCCAGGGGCGAAAGCAGGAAGTTGGCCAGAGCCAAAAATATCGATTTCTTCATCGACGATTGAATTTGCTTCCGAGAAATCTAACTGAGTAAGCTGAGATATGACGATTGCCCTCCGACTTGTGAGGCTGGCCCGTCGGATGCGCTCGACCGTCGTAGAGAGAGGTACCAGACCCGGTCTATCGAGTAGAAAAGATGATATTAGCATGCAGAAGCGAAAACATTTACAACTGCATGTAGAGTCGCCAAGTAATATGAACAGGAAGAGAAAAGAAGAGGTGCTCCAGAAAGCTCACAGAAACTGGAGAGGAAGATGCAGTGGAGAACACGACCACGGGAATGGAAGATGTAGAAGTCGGCTTTCCTAGCATCCAACTCGAATTAGCACCCAATCAGGAAAAGTGTCATTGATCTGTGGTGACGCTATCAGAATATTGCCAATATGAGAAGTGCAACCCCCAGAAGGCTGCCCGTTGCCGGCAGAGCAATGCTCTTCTCCGCAGCTCCTTTCTTGGTGGAACTGGGGTGAGCACCAGAGGCAGTGGAAGTGGCATTGCCCGAGGTATTCTCTCCTCCAGGGGTATTACTTTCATCGTTAGGCAGAGGCTTGATAGCCAAATTCTGCACTTCATTCCCGTTGCTCGCATAAACTGCCATTGGAACCGCCGTAGCTGAAATCGATACAATTTTGCCGTTATTAGGGTTCTTGATGCCGTTGTTGATCAGGTCGTCTGCACCGTCAGGTGGGTCGGGAATATCGAAACTCTGGCTGAAACCAGAGTCGGAAATAAGGGCACTAGAACAGGTCGGTGGGTTGATCTCCGTAGCGGTCGTATTCTTCGATTGGATGAGGGAAATGTCTAGTTTGTTGAATTGCGATTGCAAGTTATCATAATCCTTACGCAGAGATACTGTCGAGTTATCGTTGATGTTGACGAGACCAAAATCGGATGTCTCTTCACTATACTCGTAAACGAGACCGCCGCTTAAGGCAGTCATTTGAGGGCCGTACAAGGCTGCGACTTCGTTAAACACTCGCGGCACGCCTAGAGGCTTGTTGCATCCATATTCGGAGAAAAACACGGGTATAGAGCTGTTCTGGAACATAGCAACGAGTACGTCGTATCCCGCGGTCTGGTAGGTCGCGTCAGATCCGCACCAGGAGTAGGAATTCAAGCCGAAAAAGTCCGAGCGCGATTGATCGGTGGTACCATTGAGTTGACACTGGAAATAATTCCACGAATCTTCCAGGATTTCCCGAACGTCAGCAGCAGAATAGCCCACAGGTATTGTCCGCGAGGAGTGTTTTGCAATGTAATTCTTAAGGTCTCGCTGAATAGCCCTAACATATGGAGGGTTGTCTTTAGAACTCGGAACGTCGTTCATAACCTCATTCCCCGCGAAAAAGCCCACCGTGTTCGGGTAGCCTTTGAACGCTTCCACAACGCTGAATATCCTCGTCAAGTATGAAGTGGTGTAAGAACCAGAGGGGTTCGATCGGTCCAGACTCTCCCCAGATAGCGGAGAGTTGACGTCGATTATCATGTATATGCCGACAGCGTTGAAGATACTTGCGCAATCATCATGGTTAAGGGAAGGATCGACATTGTAGACGCGGATTGTGTTAACCTAATGGGAGGTCAGACCGAGGCTTCGCCCAATTGTTATTTTAAGGGAGAAGGACTGACGCCTAGACCCTGGAGAAGAGCCGCGTCGCGAAGACAAACGGTGCCATTGCTGAGCGGGTCCTCTCCATTCTGTGGATTGTAACCGGCCTGTCCTCCTGGTTGACTGAGTAGATCGATTAGCACCGTGCAATTGGGGAGCGAAAGAAAGAGTTACTAGTCAACGCCAAGAACCATAAGACGGTTCTTTGAGACTGTGTCTACAAAGTCCTGGCCTTGGACTTCGACGGTATGTACAGCATATCCGACGCTAACGAGAGACGCGACTAGAAGGGCGAGTCGGAGGATCTGCAGGACCGGTTAGAAGGAGGATTTGCAGAGCAAAGCAATTGAGGCTCACAGATATCATGATGAAGGACAGTTAACCAATGCAGCTGTGTAGAGGAGAAAGTGGTTTGCAACAAAGACTACAGAGCAGCTTCCGGAGATTTGCAATACGAAGACGGCTCTCCTGCTCGACGCCCGGCTGAGGAATGTACCAGACTAGTTGCAGGCGCAAACGAGCGAACGTCGGCTTTTGATGGGCGCCAGCCACAATGAAAGGAGGGAAGCAGAGGTGGTGTTGCTGATTGTCGAATTGAATTGAGAGAGAGAAGGGAAATCAAGGCCGACGCCCGGTGTTTGTAGTGTATGATGCAGACGGGAAGGTAAGATGAGCTGCATGACTCGCCCAACGCCATTGGCTCAGCTGCTTTGTCGCACCAACCCTGGGGAAGGCCGCTCTCTTATCGATACTCGGGTCGTGATGACGGAATTGTTTCAAATATTGGACAGGATGCCCTCATTATCTCCCGGGCCACCCAGGAAAGGGTGCGATGGACCCCTTGATGCTGCACGCCCGAAAAGCTTGTTCATTGCCCCTGCATGACTGCGAGTTTCAATATCCCCCAATAGCATTCAGTTCGATCGAACGCTATCAACTTCGTCATAGTACCATTTCTTCATAGTACGACTTCTTTATATTAAGACTTCTGCATAGTATGTCTTCTTCAAGTAAGGTTCCTCGTCTATTCATGATGCCACTCTACATCGCTCCAAATGCTTATGCCCATGCTATTCTACAACCCCAACAGTCACTACTTTTGGAGCGGGATTACTATGACCTGCCACAGATACGATTCGCGTCTCCCGCAATGGACCTACCCTTATGTCTTCTCCTCACTGGCTGTCATCGCTGCTTTTCCCTCCTTGCTTTCCGTGGCGGCCTTCCTCACAGGAGCTGGCTTTTTGGCCTCTTCCGGGAAGAGTTCTGCAAACAAACTAGGTAGAAACCTGTTCAATCGTCCCCACGTCTCATTCCACAACTCCTCCTGCTCGGGCTTCTGTTCCGGCGGAGCAAGATATCCTCCGTTCGACATGACCAACAAGATGTTCTTCAGGTTCTCAGATACGGCTTCATCCTGTCCGTTGGTTAGCCGTTGTTCAGGCAAGATCGTACAGGGCTACACATACCAAATTGTCTCCCTGACCACTATTCATCAACCGATCCATCGTCTTTATGATTTTCATCCAGATGTCGCGCATGTCGCCCCATCCAGAAAGCAACACTAGATAGTGCAGGAATACTTTACAGAGCAATGCCGCCGCTCTTACTCTCGTCTCGCTCATACCAACGGGATCGGATTGGTAGACCTCCGGCTTGAGCAGCTGGTTGATGAGCGGGAACAACACCTCGCCGAAGATAGCTGTCCATTCCTTATGTTCCGGCGAGGCCAGTTCGTTGGATAGAAGTGTGCGCTGTAGAGAGGAGAAGGCTTGTTGCCGGATTTCGCGGCAAGGGTTTAAGCATTGATGGGTGAGGGCTCGGAGAATGGGAGACCAGTATGCTGTCCAAGCTACGGAATCGTCAGTACAAGATTTTGAAGTAGGGGTTTCTAACGAACCTTCATTGGTTTCTAGGTGAGATTTTTCGATGAAGTGGGGGACTCGGCTCGACATCTGATAGATGATTGCCATGGCCTTCGTGCCTCGGACTACGATCTCGTTACTTCTGCATTTGGTCAGTCCTATCTCAAGTGCTTCGGCTTCTTCAAGGGATAACTTACTCGGGCTTCTTGGCTTTCGCGGGCTTCCCTCTTTGATTCTTCTGATCGTGTCGCTGTTCTTGTACCGCTCCAATTTGTCCCGCAGTAGCAAAGTCATTCAGGAGAGAAATCGCGGCCTCGTAATTATCGGGACCTACGCCTGGCTGAGAAGAGGTGGCAAGATCTTCCACAATCTGGAAGACGTCTCCTGCGGCATCTGGGACAGAGCGTAGCGTGTTAAGAATAGACCAGAAATCCGGCGAGTTGGCCAGCTCGCTGCGGAGACCAATAGGTCCTTTGATGCAGTCGGTCAAACCTTTTAGTAGTGGCTGTGCGCACTGTTTCAGAAGTTCTTCTTCGAAACTCGAGAAAGTATGCAGAGCCACGGGCGCTCGGATGAAGTCAAAATCCTATGATACTTAGAAAAAGACAGGGCCACAATGTTAGGCTACAACTTACACTGCTAGCTTTCAGCAAGCTTAGAAGGTAGTAGACAGTACGGGCTATCACTACGGGATGAAGTTTACTGGCGTCCCTAATTACACTCTGTAGGGCATCTGTGACCTCTTTTGCGAGTTCTCTTATGGTTTCCTCATCTCTTAGAGCGAGCACAGTCGCCAACTCTAGTACAAAGACAAGACTTGGGTCATACACAGGTCGGTTGACCTTGTTTCTATTGCCGTTCAGTCTTGGATTTGCTGCAGGCACTTCGGGTTTCACAACAATAACTCGCGGTGAGCCATCCTCGGGTAGCTGCTCAAGCAGTGAAAGCAGGAGTGACTTCAAAGATTCTACAGGCAGTTGGCTGATATTTGAGAGTATCTCCTCAAAATGGCACTCTTTGACTGTGTCCACAGTGCAAAGAGTGTATTCGATCTCCTGGTCCGAAGGCTCAGGTGGCTCATCGTTCGCGAAGGTGGTGACATACGAGGCGAGAGCCGAGAAAATTCCAGTATCAGCTGGGCGCTCGGCGCGGTCAATGACTTGCGCAGGGCTCTGAAGCGGGATTGGAGGAAGAACAAGGGTCTTCTGAAACGATAAGAAGTACGGGGGTATTAAAGAGTTGACGAACAAATTCACCATGATATGGATCAACTAATCGGTTTTAGCATAACACATCGCGACACACGGTAAAGCTTGACTTACATGGTTCCAACCATCTCGTATCGAGGCCTCATTACCTTTGATGACCTGGAAAAGAACTACAGTTGCAAGCTGTGCCCTGCCATCTCGACCGAATCGCACGGCTGTTTCACTGACCATAACGCTCTTTTTCTCCACCTGAACTTCTGTGTTGAGACTAGTGCTTGGGGGAATGTCGGGAGCCAACGTGCTGATGTATGAAAGACAAGAGATTATCCTATCCAAGGCATCACTTAGACCGTATTTCGCCGCGATCTGAGCGCACTGGTCAAAGCCAGTGACCACACGAGAGAACACGGCGTCATCAGTGGCTGACATAAAAACATATGATAAGGTGGCGACAATGGGCTTCCATGTGGAGGCGAACATATCAGCATCGAATATGTTGGTGTCGCAGATTGAGAGATCACTGGCAGACTGGACCTTTATCAAGAGTTCCTTCCAAGCGTGATCATATGCATGTTTGTTGTCATGCTCTTCTGGCAGAATGATTTCATGAGTCTTGATAGAATCATAGATACTCTGTAAATATTCCGGATCAAAGTCTTTACCACCATTTACGCCTCGAAGATTCTTGGAGAAATCCAAATACGACATTCGGCTCTGAGCCTTAACGTTGGGGTTATGCTGATCTGTGTTGAGCATAATGATGGCGTATGTGAGCACAAAGACTGCATCTCTGTCCGCAACTCCCTCCGGAGTTGTTTTTCCACAGTACTGATCGCAAAACTCTGTGACTATCCTCTCGATGAGTGGAGATTCGCCCGGTAAGCGGAACGAATGCAGCAACTGGCGAAGCGCTTCATCAACACGCTGGTCAGTAAAGTCAAACAAGCCTAGAAAGGCTTTGAGGATTGCTTCATTGGACTTCTTGGACAGGAACTCGCCGAGGACCTTCTTGTCAACTCTTGTAGTGCCTTTGACGAATTCCGCTATGGAGCGAGGATCATTCGGATCCTTGATGATACCTTGCGAAGCAAGAAACGCAATTCCAGCTTTGGGATTTTCGTTGAACTTCGTCGCACCGCGGATTATGACCTTCTTCCGAGCTCGCTGCTCCCGAAGTAGGTTTGCATCGGGATAGTCTGCAGATAATGGAGTGTCTTCTAGTCGATCTGCAATAGATTGGATGAAACCAAGTAGAGCATCCAAGCATAGGGGAGGTACATTAACTGTACTCCAAGTCGCAGAGTCGGGGAAAGCGTTTCTTGAGAGCAGACCCACCACATCCATACAAAGATCACTGCGATCGATTTCGCAATCGTAATTGACGAACAGCTCGACCATGAACGAGGATATTCGGACCAGAGCCCCGAGATTCTCCACCATGGCCTCTCTGGCATCAGGCTTCCTTGAACCACCTTCCAAGCCAAGCTTTTGTCGGTCCTTTACCGGTACCGGTGTTGATCTGCCGCTTGCGCTCGCCTGTGATGGGGCGGGCTTCACGAGACTTGGTGCTTGCGGTACACCTTCATAAAGAGAAGGTTCTATCCCTGATTCAAGCGGTATTTCAACACGCGGAAACAAGCAGGCAACAAGATAAGATAAAAATAGTTCCTGCTGGAGTTTCAGAACTCCCCTGCACGTCGCCAATAGTGTACCAGCTACACGGAGAGACTCGTTTAGGATGGCCATATTCTCTGACCGCACCAACTGGAACAAATGTCGGCACAATGTGTCTTTGGCCAGATTCGCCAAGCTTGGATGGTTTGCTATTGATGGTCCGGCAACTTCGAGGGCCACATCTACAATCCGCAGCGCCATCACTCTCATAGTGTCGGTATGTTGCCGGTCGTTAGGATCAAGTAGATCAACCAAGACTCGGAACAGCTCCCTTATGGAAGGCAAGGAATATGGTTTGATCTCGGCGGGTTTCTCTGTTTCTGCCGTAGCGGGCAAATCCAGGGTGCTGCTGTTGACAATGGCAGTAATGCTCTCCGTTTCATCTTGACCCTTTTCCATGCTACTCGACGGACGCTCCTCCTCCGGTTTAGGTGGCACAGCGAGAGATTCGCCGTTTACAGAGGGTTCCATTCTAACGGCATCCATGTCCTCTTTCGTGTCTTCGTCCAGAGCATGAGGCTCATCTCCTGCTTCGATTTCCAAATGCTTCAGTCGCTGAAATATCACTTGACACATGGACACCATTGATATTTCTGCAGATCTGCGGAGCAATTCCGACAACCTAGCCTGACAGCACATGCTTAAGCCCGTCTCCATCATTTCGCAAACACTCTCGTCCCCAAGAACATCCCCACCAGGCCCGGATATCATGGCTTCCATGAGTTTAAGAATCCTAAGAAGAACAATCTCGTCTGCTGCAGAGTCGCTAGCTTCAAATCGGCAATGTGTGATGGCGGAGGAAAGGAGTTGCATAGCTTCAGGTAGACGCGGCGAATCTCGACTTATTATATTGTATGAGAGGAATTTGGTGATGGCGATGAGCGCCAGGGAGGTAATGGGAGCTGAGGTTGAAGAAGAGCGGATGACCTGGAGGAAAGGGTGGAGCATCGAGGGGGTATCAAACGTTCTAATATCTAGATAACTTTAGTAGAACTCCCAAAGTAGCCAACATGTGCGGCTTACTTTTACAGCTCTTCAAATCATTCCGTAAACGTGAGAATGCAGATATTAATGGGTTGTCTTGCATGCTCTTGCCTTTCTTCCCTCTCAAGCCCCATCTGCTGCTCGCAGCAGCAGCATCTTCTTGCTCTGACGTGCTGACAATGCTTTGGCCGGATCTGTCCCTTCTGTGTACGGCCGGAGTTTTAGTCGAAGCTCCCCCAAGTATCGCTGATACGGAAGAGTGTGCCCAGCGGGCATGTTTCCGCATGGCGGAGGTAACTGTTATACATTCCGTGACAACGAGTGCGACTGGATTGACCGCAACGGAGATGGCAGGGCGACCATCGGCAGACATTGATGGTTGTAGATGAGAGACTAGAGCCATCTCTTGCGTATGATTACTATCCATTCTGAAGGATCTTTTTGCGGTCCCAAGGGGATTTTGGATGGGTGGATGGTGACAAGTATATTGCCTAGTCCGGAGGAGACATCAGCATTTACGAACCCAAAAAAGCAGGGTTTTTATATAACAAAAAACATGATCCTAAGAAACGGACCGGTGACAGAGGTTTGCATGAGAGGAGGTCCGCGACGTATCGTTGTATGTTGCCTGTTGAAGCAAGAATTGAGTACCTGAATAATCGGAGACCATGATTAAATGCCAAGCCAAAGGTACAGTACTTAAGTAAGCAGATGATCAAAGGCCACCTGGACCGTACTCCTTTTCACATGATCATCAGGGAGAATTCAGGACACGAGTATTTGCCCAACTATTCAATTGTTGATAAAATCTCGTTGATCCAACTAAGGTTTTCTTATTGATACAAGACCGTGTACAATCCTACGGTTCAAAAACGCCCAATATGCAGGAGCTTGTCTATTATATACAGCAACGAAGCCACCTTCAATGACACCAAGAACGTTTTCATGGAGAAACAAGTGCATGCAACAAGTACAGGTCTGGCGAGAGAGGCCTGCTCAGTATATCCTCGCACGGTCTTGAACCGCTTAGGACCTGAAAAAGTCCAATAACTCCTACCATGCTCTGCACCGTCTAGATAGTGGTGGATACACGTGCACGCATACATGTGTTCGGTGTGCGAGCGACCATGATCGCTTTGTTCAAAAGGCACTATAGGCCTTCTACTCCGTCTTCTTGTTCTTCGTGTCGGATTCACGATTCTCCTCGCTGCGTTCCCTCCCTTTCCTACAGTACGAGTTAGACTCTGTCATGTGGCAATGCTATTGTGAAATTGCAGGAGAATAACTGGGGACTTACGAGGATTCTTTCTCAGCCTTGGCCTTGGCCTCATCGCCCGAAACGTCGCGAATCTTCTCCTTATCAGTTTCGACGTATTTCTTCGCCATATCCTTGATGTCGGACTTGTCCTTGTCCCACTGGCTGGCTGTGTCCTCGAACTGATCTTTAATCTTGTCAAGCCGCTCCTTTTTGGCCTTCTCTTCGGCCTCTTTTTGTTTTCTTTCATTTTCCATCTCCTCCATGTGCCGGATGTCGTCTACACTGGGCTCGTAGAGATGCCAGATTGTGTAGTGTGGAAGACCCACGACGGAGAACTTCATTCGCTTAGCCATCTAAATAGTATGTTAGATAAGAGCGTACACAGCAACCGCGGTCCGGAGGCTAACCTTGCCAAATCCCTCGGTCTCGGCATGCTTCTCGAAACTGAAAGCCGGAAAGTGGACTCCTGAGCGGAAGACCTTTGCTTTTGCGAGAATACTAACACCTCCCACACCATCGATTTCCATTTCCATATCCGGGTCCCCATAGGGGTCACGCAAATAAGCAAGATGTGGTCTCCATGTAGCATATTCCGCGTAGCCCTCCACAATAACTGCATCTTCATCAAGAGTGTCTGCAAGTGCAAGAGCTGTCTCAGACTCTTGCCATGAATTCAAGTCGTATGGTTGTTCGCCGCCGAGCCAGTCAGGCAAGGGTCGCCAGACATCTACCCAGTGGTGTTAGTTAGAAATGATGAACAGTCAATATGTGTACTCACTGGGAACAATGACATCCTTATTATGGCGCATCAAATCTTCCAAAATTGTAAACGGTGCCGTTTCGACATCAACATCCCTCCAATAAACCCAACTATGGGTGGGCCGCAACGCCGCGCTGAGAAGCCAGTTACGAGCCTGGGCCATCGATTTCCGTCGTCCGGCCTGAGCCGCGAAGCCATGTCTGCTCTCCACGTCCTGATTTACCTTCTGTCCAAAGTCCTTTTCCATAATAGATATCTCTCCGAATTGCTGTTTTGGGTCCTCTTGGGCCTGAAGCTCTGTCAAAAGTTCTGTCAGAAGCGAGATGGTGTTATCTTTGGAATCGCCGACCAGGAAAGCGAGGTCAATGAGGTTGTGGGGATAAGTAAGGTTTCGAAGATGGCTGAAGAACATTGGCAGATGGGGTGCGGCGTCTCTCAAGGGCGCGCAGAGGAGGATCCTCTCCTCCCTCTCCCAACCTCTCGCTGTCCCTTGAACGTTGTTCAAATCATAATATCGCACAGTCTCAAGCTGGAATTCTTCGGCTGCGGAGAGGAACCCCAATGACAGGGCGGGTATCAAACCAGATCGTAATGAAGGGAAAATGAATAAAATGATAGCGATGGAAGCGGCGGCCATCAAGGCCAGTCGTAAAAGTAATTGTCGGCGCCTTCTCAGAGATGGTTGTGATCGGGGCTGGAATCTGCTCATAGAATTCAGATTAGCAAAGATCCTGAGCGTCTCTCGATAACGGAGGACTGAGGCCAGTTTGGCCGGTAAATGCGGACTCGTCATAGAGCGTACTTGTGAGGTTGAATAGAGAAGGTGCCGCTGCCTCCCAGAGGATATGCGGCATGCCCATTCGAATAGGCATGCCTATGCATCTTCTCTCGCGATGCATGTAAGGGCAGCATCCAGGAAATACGCCACGCTGCTCCTTGGGTATCTCAAAACCCCCCGTCACCGTTCAGCCCGCCTTCTCGGAGACGCGCAAGTGGAGGTTGAGGTCGCTCGCAATTTTGTCGTAAGGGATGACAAGCACAGAAATCGAATTGAGGGCGGCGGAGGGCCACGGCGGATGAAATTGGCGATATTGTCCAGGTCTTCGGGAGGTCGGGAGATGGGGGTTGTAGAGATGGGCCTGCGATTATGTATTTCGCTAAAAAGATTACCCTCGTATGGCCACCGTTGGGCAAAGATACCACTAGGTACTAGGTATCTTGTACTGCGGGAGGCAATGCAGTTAGGGAGGATTAGTCGGTTAGGGGCTGTTTCCGGCGTGCCAGTCCGCCAGATGGGGTGGTGAACGAACACGGCAGCACAATTCTGCCAAGTCACTACTCAACAGTTTCAAACTTGCAGGAGGTCGATAGCGAGCACAAAAGTATTCTACGGCGAGCAGAGCTCCAGTTCATTCGTTATCAGTTTGGGAACCGTATTGTACATACGAATTCTCTTGCCTACCACTCCACAATAGCTGAGGCGTCACGTAGCAGCGCCAAATTTAGATCTCGAGGGTACACCACAAACCACCGACGATTACGAATACGGCCTGTGATAGGCAAGGGGTGTTGGTAACACACGACCCTTCGCTGACACCACAACGACCAGCCAGAATTGGATTGATTACACAGTCATAGTACAAAGACGTTCATACATGCATTCCCTTTCGTGAGGGAGACTCAGACACCTTGCCTCTCCAAATGATCACCGCACGTAACTATGTTTTCGGCTGATGTATGTATTACTTTGCTAAAACATAATTGTGGATGGCAAGAGCTGCCTACTTATCCAAGAAATGTCACATATCATACATGATACACCATGGTCAAAGATCATTGTGCAAAGCATCACGCGTCTTCTAGGAGATGTTAGTGGTCAAACGCCTTTGTAGAGTATTAGTCGCACTTCATCCCAAGTACTTCTCAGTGGCGAATAAAGGTAAATGCATCTCGGTGGCATGGCAGTCGTCCAGCCAAGCTGACGCCCCAGCAATAATAAAAGGGTTGAACACAGACCTAGAGGAGATGTCAGTACTGAGCAACACTTTTCTCCGACGACGATGTTATAAACAGGGGTGCTCAGAGTAGCATATTTTACTCATGCCCCGCCGCCGGCTGCAGAACTCTACAGATCCAAAACGGTTCTGTAAAGTCTGCAGCTCGAAGACCACAATTACACGCTATCGACAATCAACACTAGTGAAGACGTCTTTGAGCGAAACTCCACAACCCATCATCCCAGCCGAGACTGGTAGGGTGCGGGAGGATGACCCGGGGCAAAGGCATCGTTGAATGGATTAGCTAGTTTTCATCCTCGTTCCGTAGCAAATAGAAAAAAAATTAAACTAACCAGGCGGATCCAGAGCTGGCTTTCTCCTCAGCATCTCACCATATTGAAAAGGATATTATCTGGTAAGGTTTCAAAAGTTAGTAAAGGGTTTTCCGACGAATGTAGGTGAAATTGTATAGTGCATGATCTCTCGGGATCAGAAATATTGGTAAGCTGGTATATATTTTCTTCAATAAAGTTCAGTAGCAGAACTGAATAATACGCAATCATCAGGTAGAGAATCCTTGAACGATTAAACATGCATTGATGAGCTCATTCACTTACTCGTTGGCTCGTGCAGAGCGGCGGATATGCATGGTAGCATAGAGAGAAGCACAATGACGGTCCCAAAGTCGACCACTTCTCAGACCGCTGCTCGGTCTAGGCATTTTCAGTGGAGCAATATACTGCATAGCTAAGTTTGGAGGAACCGGCATAGCAGACAAGAGCTGCTGTCCTGTGAATATAGGTCTAAGGCTCCAAAGCGAGGTACCGATTTCTCCAGTGTTTCGCTACTCCAACTGTATCACCTTGAACCGCCCAAAGGTGACCGACGCAACCGTAGGAAGGGTTTGTTGAGAAAGAGCCTGTTTGATGACTCGACAATGCGAACTTGAGAGTAACGCAGACACATTTTGACCTAGAGAGCACTGTTAGCAGCCAACAGTTTCCAAAGCGATGTGGCAAATTTAAAATAATACAAGAAAGTCAGATGGTAGTGCATGTTGTTCGTGGCTCAGGGAAAAATCTCCAGAACAGTTCAGATAATTTCGTCATAGAAAATAATGCGGATATGAGGACGGTGGAGGAAACATACCTTTTCAAGAGCGGTGGTGCGTACTCAAAGACTGGCCTGAATCGAATCGCTCAACGCATATTGAATAATGCTATGATGAATGTGCCTGGGTTGGTGTTAAAGTCGCGACAAGAGTTCAAGCGAAAAATAATCAAGTACCTAGGTACCTTACTTAAGCGACAATTATGTAATCAGCATAGGTATTCGTACTTCGAAATACCTAGGTATGACGGCTGCTGTCAAAAGTTGAATCAACACCACAATAATGACCGACAGGAGAAGAATAAACGCTCCTAGTGGTGGCACTGCACCACCAGTCTATGCGAGCACTGTAAAAGACCCAGAATACCTCAGATCTCTTCATCCAACACGAAGTAGGGGACCTAATGAGCTCCGAAAGATCTGTAAGTCCTCCCGCAGCTCTGAACAAGGACCTATTTCCTCCCAACCCATGTCCGTTCTTATTTCAGAAAATACCCACTCCCTATGCTGCATAAAAACTACCCGTGAGCCTACTCAATTGGCACACCACACACACACCTTTAAACTAAATACTAAGTTGAGATCTCACCTAGTCCTCAAATCCAGCCTCATCCCCTCTGCCTCTGGATCCGCCTACCTCGAAATTCCCCTCTCTACTTCCTCTTCCAGCTCCTTGATACCCGCATCTTCCTCCCTTAAACTCACTTGCGCAATTCACGGTCCGCGACCTCTCCCCCGCTCGGCTCCATTCTCACCACACCTCCTCCTCACAACCACGGTAAAATTCGCTCCATTCGCGTCTCGGACACGGCGTGGCTACATTCGTGATGCAGTAGAAAGAGATCTCGGGGTCCACTTAGAGACTGCGCTACGGGGTGTAATCATTGGAGAGCGCTGGCCAAAGAGCGGAGTCGATGTAGTGGTTACTGTTGTTGAGGGGGAAGAAGGCATTGCTTGGGGACCACCTGACAGTGGTATGGGAACCGGGAGTGGTAAGGGGTTAAATGGTGGTGGGGGTTGGGGGTTGTTGAATGTGCTGGCTGGATGCATCACTGTTGCGAGTGCGGCAATTGCAGATGCTGGGATCGATTGCGTGGATTTAGTCTCTGGGGGTGTGGCTGCTCTCGTGCGCAACCCAAACTTTGGTAGGACGGGGAAAGGTCGGAAGGATGGGGAAGAAGAGGAATTCGTTACGGTCCTGGATCCTTGTCCAGCGGAGCATCAAGAGATCATTGCAGCCTCCGTTGTAGCGTATCTCGCCAGCCGTGACGAAATCACTGAGTTGTGGTTCAAAGGCGAATCTTCGACGTCTGCTGAAACACTAGTAGATAGGGCCGTGCAAGCAGCTGCTGCGACGCTTTCAGTATTGAAGGAAGCGGCTAAGGAAGCTGTCGAGTTGAAGTTTCACGATGACAGGCTAATGGGCTTGGAGGGCTTTGGCGTGCAGAAGGATGTTGAGATGGTCGGGTAAATACTTGAAACTTGATTCTTGACCTTTGGGGGTTGCATCGCGTTGGCGTTGAGGGTCAAAGGCATATCCCAAGAACATGACTTCATGGATACATTCCATCAAGCTTAAATTCAGCTTTCCTTCTTCAAGATACGCATTGGCGATCCTTTGGTATAGATAAAGTCCTTTCTCGATGATCAAACCATTCCACCTTGCCGATCCATCCCGAATTGCATTGCCGGAGGAATCTGAAGAAACCCCAACGCAAATCCCAAACCCAAATTCATCTTCAACAACGAGCCACCAACTCCATAGGAAGAATGCACCAAGTCCATCGACATATGAGACATAACCATCCATCAAGCACGTACTGCCAATGAGAAGGTTTTGATGTTCGGTTAGACACCATTGAGCCAATCTTCAATTCCTATCCAGCACGTTAGCTAATAATGAAAATCTTCACTTCTTCTCCCTATTCTTCACCAAACTTACGAAGATTATTCTCGTGAGCCTCATCAAGGTCGAGATCATAATTTGAGTTCTGATACACCCCCATACGAGTATGCCGAAGTTGGACGCCGGATTGGTACGTACCGTTATCGGGGTCTTGTGAAGCCAGATTACACTCCTCTTGGCTGTCTTTAACCTCGAGCATAGCATCCTCGTCCTCAGGCTCTGCCTTGACTTTGACGTGCTTGACCTCGGCCTTGCCGGCACGCTCGTTCTTCGCCGGGGCTTTGCGTGATGTGCCCGTTGTCTTGCTACGTTTGGCTGGCGATGAATTCGGTTCTGCATCCTGTCCGGCGGTAACTCTAACATGTCCAGTCTTGACTACAATGTCGTCTTTGATGTTGTTGCTGGCTTCAGCATCAGACTCTTCCTTCATTTCCTTCACAGCAACGCGCTTGCGTTTCCCAGGAGGAGTGTTCTCTTGAGTGCCATTCCCAGACTTAGCAACATCCTTGCCTTTAGGATTCGCATCAGGTAACTCGGCCTCATTCTCCATGGAGATCTTGAGGCGAGAGAAGCGTTTCGATGCAGCACCGGGGTTGAGATTTAGGATCGGAGCGATACTCTTCCAATCGGGAGCCTGTGGCTTGAGTCAGTTGCTTCTTTTATCGCCTTTCACCGAGGCGCAGAATGTTCATGCTGCTAGATTTAGGGACAGGCGGAGGAAATGGGAGTAATTTTTGGAAGAAGAAAAAGGAGAGCAAAGAAGCAGTACCTTGGTTCCTTCACGATTCTGATATTTGACACAAAGCCAAAGGAATTGATGAGCCGTTGGACCAGGATTTTTGCCCTCGGTCATGGCTTGCTTGAGGCGAGACCAGCGTTTGGAGACTGCTCCAGACTTGAGATTGAGATCTTTTCCCACGGACTCGAAATCGATCTAAGGAAGTTAGTAAGTATACCTTCACTTCAACTCGCAGAAGCTAAATTAACATACCGATGGTGTTCCACCTGCTGTGAGCACCGCGTAGAGAAACTTAACATTGTCTTCTTCGCTCGGCATTTTTGCTATTGTTGATTTGAGCCTGTTGAAGATTTGGCTGGACAGGGCAAGAGTGTGGTGCAGACAGGAAGAAGAAGGCAGGGAGTGAAGGACGGTTGCAACAGCAGAACCACCTCTGCCTAATCGTCCAAGATCTAGGCTAGGTTTGAGTGATGAAATATTAGCTTGATATGAAAGGTTCATTGATGGAAAGAAAGTCTTCGATAATGTGTCCGTAGAGTACAAAACATAGTGAAGGGAATTTTGACCGCTTCTGCCTACATGCACGAAGCCGAATCGTACGATCGAGCGGTGAAGGGTTATAAGAAATGGCGAGGACGATGAAGGTCGACAAAAAAGGTAAAGAAAACTCCTGAAAGAGCAATGATTCACCTATTCACATGTCTGCGAACTGTAGGAAAGTGATCAAGCCCATCATAGTTCGCGCACAGCTCTTGAAAACTTTGAGCCAGCAGGTGGCCTGAAAGAATGAAATTACGTGAAGATTGAGTATACTTTAAAAGCTAACATACAGTCGAAAAAGTCCACTCTCACGAACTCACACCAAGCCCAACTACCGCATCGGAACTATTTTCTCTGTCCCTATCTTCAACATCTCTGCCGACCAACTCCCTGAAATCCAATCCAACCTCAACCAGCATCGCGGCATGGTCCTTCGCTTGCTTCGTGCACTCTTGCCACAATTCAGTTTCCTGTTCCACGCTACTCAGTTGCCTCTTCATGACACCGTTGAAAGCATCAACATGCTCCTTTGCCCACTTGACACATGCAGACATGAGAGGCTGCGGGAAGCAGTTCTGGTAGATATAGACGGTGTTCTTGATAATTGTGAAGTAGATGAAGGAGATCTGATAGATATAATGCGGTAGATTGCCTTCGAAGATGCACTGTCTGTGAAGAAAGGGTTGTTAGCTTTCGCTGTTTAATGCCGGTAGTGATTACACTGAGATATACCTAGATCGTTTTTTGATGACTCCGCTTCGGGCTTCGAGATAGGCTTCCCTCGCGCGGTCTTCGAAACCGAGTCTGACGACCCAACTAACACATTTCTTCGTCTCGTTCATCCGTGAGTGGTTCTCTGTCAACTGTCGTATAAGAACTGTCGCAAGCTTCGCAGCTCGCTCATTGACTTTGAACGTGACAATTCCCTGCGCGACAGCATTGCCTCTGATATTTTTAGCCAGCGCTTTAAGGCGCTCTACCCTTTTAACGGCCTCCTCAAACCGCTGTAGTGCGATATCGATGTCCAAGTCGTCAAGCTGACTTTCTACCCACCGGATGTTTTGTTGTTTACCGTCAACGTCGACGAACATACTCGCTCGGTTGTTGGCACTGTTTTCTGACAGACCTTCAAGCAGGTCAGTCTTCTTAAGGATGTTGCGGTCCCTAGTTGCGAAATAATTTACGGAGTCCTGAGTCTTTCCTCTTTCTTCTGTTTCAGCTTCCAGGCTCTTTCGTAAATCTTCCAGGGTCTTCCTGAATGTTGACAAAAGTGTTGCTTTTTCGCTAGCATCAGAGGAACTGACGGCGAAAGTGTAAGACTCACTGCTAACGCGGATGTTAACAGCATTGGAAGCTCCTTGTCTGCTACCTTCTCGGTCCCGACTCCCAGGGATAGTGCGTGACGACAGATCTGCAATCTGCACATCTTGAAGAGGCCAGCATCGGACCGCCACGAGCTGTCCCTGTGTTTGACTCTTCTTCTTCGCATCCCGTGAGTTTTGAGCAGCAGCATCCGTTCGTTTCTTCTCTGCAGCTACCAGCAAGTGATCATTCAATAAAATCAAATGGACTCGACGTCTTGCTTTCCACGTTGCCGCATTGAGCTCTAACCATTTCCCCGATTCATGAACAACGTGACGCCCAGGAATAGCTGGTAAATACTTCTGAGACCCCTCTACACGCTTCCACAAAGCCTGGAGGTGGGAATTCCACAGAGCCTCGAGATTGGCAACAGAGCTCCTGTTTGAGCGGTTCCGAGCTGTGATCACATCCCCAGCAATTCCTGCAGCCGAAGTGGTTTGCCCCAACGTCCCTGTTAGCTCCGACATCAATGACCGAAGTGTTCGCATCTCGCCTTTTAGTTTCTCTGCCTCTTTACTGATCTTGATAAATTGGGTCCGGTTCTGATACACGTTGTGTTGCAGATCGGTAGAGGTGCGGTTCTTGAGCTTGCGGAGGTCGTCTTGGTAGTTGCGGATATCATCTTCTGAGGCATCTGCAAGCAGATTAGCCACATCTATACTCAGGTTAGCGGCTAGTGTCCTGAAGGATATGAGACACCAGCTCACATTGTTCAGGCCTTAGATTTGGATCTCTCAAAGCCTTCATATCCACTTTCAGCCGCTGGCCATCCGAGCTTCCCGGGGGTCTTCCGTCTCTACTTGGAGGCGCATCCCTATATTGGTTCGGAATCTTGGGCAAAGCAGGCAAAGGAGGAGCCCCAGCTCCAAAATCAGCGGGTAGCTGAGTGATCCTTTGCGAATACCTCCTCTTGACCAGATCGGACGTCTTCTCGCTCTGTTGAGGCCGCGCTCTGGAGGCATCGAAGGTTCGGCCAGATCGATTAGATTCATTGGAGGTGCGCCCCGGGCCCGAAGATAATGTTGCGGAAGCCAGTCCGGCGGGCATGGGCGCACTGATCTGCTTCGGGGCGCTGATTTTAGGGCGCACGGAGCGCTTCTTGCGAAGGGAAATGCCTTTCTTCTCGTCGGACATGTTGCTTGTAAGTCGTTGCGTACTCTAACTCAGGGTGGCCGTGGGTTGAAGTCGCGAGTGGTGGTCGTGTCGAGCTCCAACATGCACGGGCAAGATGGGTGGTCAAAAAGCTCGAGCCAACCTTGGAAGCCGTCCCTAAACTCGTCTCGTTCCCAAAAAAAGTTCCCATCACCAATTCACCACCGCTCATCCTCCCCGTGCGTACCTTCGCCTCTTGCCTTTCCCATTCACGGTTTCAGCATGTCGTCCTCATTGAAACCCTCTACCGTCGCCGCCATAACCGCAGGCACTGTGGTCACTGGTCTCCTGGCATATGCAGTCTACTTCGATCACCGGCGACGCACCGACCCCGAGTTTCGACGTGCCCTGAAACGTGAATCTAAGAAGCAGGCGCGTGCTGCGAAGGAGGAGGCCGAGGCGCAGGGTGCGCAACAGAAGCGACAGATCAAGGACGCCGTGGAGAAAGCGAACGAGGACGGGTGGCCCAAGGATCCGGAGGAGGTTGAGGCCTACTTTATGCAAGAGGTTGCCAGGGGAGAAGGCATGACTCAGGAGAGTATGTTGGATTGATGTGTAGCTCTCTTTCTGAGGAATCTGGACTAATTCAATCACTGTAGGTGCGGATCCAATAGAGACGGCTCTATGCTTCTATCGCGCATTAAAGGTCTATCCCCAGCCCAGAGAATTGATCAACATCTACGATAAAACTGTACCAAAGGTGTGCATAACCCTGTTATTTCTCGTCTGCCGACAGAACTGATATTTCCCAGCCTGTCCTGGACATCCTTGCCGAAATGATAGCCGTTGATTCCAGTATCTCCGTCGGCAAAGCCCCATCGCCTGAACCGGTGGAGTAAAGCAGGCAGCTCCATTCCAGTCTGCCTTGCAGCCTCTTAAGGATGCCTCTACCTATCTCCCTGAACCAGCGTTCGCTCACATCTCTCCTCTGTACTCTTATGTAAATATATCTCGACCGCTTTGTTGGAGTTTGGACTTGGAATGGGTTGCATGAAATAGCCGCTGGTGGTATAGAAATATGGGTCCCCATCGATGACGTTGATTGGTATCAATTTCAAAATTCGACCATTGGATATCTTGAAAGTGGAGTAAAGAAGTCATTCTTTCAATCTTTGCGTTCTCGGACACTGGTATTGAACTACGACACGCTAAAACCAACATTATATGTCTCAGCTGCAGTACCAATGGACTGGTTCACCGATACCGCTTTTCGTTCCACCAAAGAGGCCACCCATTTCAAAATGCTTGTCCAGCATAGCTCCGATCCTCTTCCCAGACATAGCTAATCATTCAACGCCTTTCTCGCCTTTCTCGGCGCCACTCAATTCATGGACAGTGCATGAGCGAAGCTGATGGATGCAGCACAGTATTTTACAACAATGCCAAAACTCCAGATGCCGCAATATAGTGCCCTGCTGCTCTGCCAAGAAGGATTACAATGAAAATATTCTTTACCAAGACGCCATGCTTACGATAGCCCTTGTCCCTACTACAGCATGTTGGGCATAATGAACCCACAAATGTAAGTACAGTATGTCTCTAAGGAGACTGATTCTAGAAGTGTGGAAGAAGTCGGGTGAAAACGAAGCAACCGCAGCTAGATCAACAAGAGCATCCTTGGTTCTCCGCAGGTTGGCTAGGGTTGATATTGACGTCAATCACTGGGTAATATGGTTAGCATGTTGTTCTCAGTGTCATCGCGAACAGCCTTCCAAGCTCAGTGCTCAAGTGGCTGAAAGAACTTCGTAGAAAATTGAGCGCTCACTCTGACTCTGACCCTGCTGGCTTTCCCCTTCCATCCCTGGCAATGCCTGTGCAATCCTCTTAAACAGAGTCTTCACATTATGACCCACTTTGGCGCTCGTCTCGATGAACATGAGGTTGTTCTTCTTCGCCTCTTCCTCCCCTTGTGCAGTTGTGACTTCCCTCTTATCATTTAAATCAGTTTTATTGCCCACCAAAACGATTATGACATCATTTCCGCGCTCGCCGCGCACGTCGTCAACCCATTTGCGAGTGTTTTCGAAGGTTTTCCGATCTGTGAATTTGTCAGGGACATTGATGTCGACTCGACCTCTGTGGGAAACGCACTCGTGATATCATAAACGACAACTGCGACGCTTGAGTCGCGGATGTAGGAAGGTATGAGACTGCGGAATCGTTCTTGGCCAGCCGTATCCCAAAGTTGTAATCGCACTGTTCGGTCTTCAAGGTACATGGTCTGTGGACGAACGGTCAGCTGCAAGGAAAAGCAACGAATCGCAAGGTATTCGGTCTACCTTTGAAAGAAAGTCTATGCCAATAGTTGCTTGGTATGTATTGTCGAATGAATCGTACATGAATCGCGTAATGAGGGAGGTTTTGCCAACTATTGCTCGCGGGAGGCATTAGTAAATGAGGAAGCAATTCAAACGAGGAATGAAAGCACTACTGACCACTCTGCTCTCCTAGAAACACCAGCCTGAGAAAGCGAGGCTCAGCATGCATAACTCGGCAGACATTGTTTCTAGACTACTCACTTGAACTTCTTCAAAGGGTTCGAATAACCGGATTGCGCCATGGTGAATATATCAACGCCAGATGCAAAGTCAGAGTCGACCTCCAGAGACAGGAAAGGGGTTGTTTAGTGAGCAGAGAGATAGGTGCCGAGCGTTTGCGGAGAGAGATAGGAGAGGCGGGAAACAATGATGCTGGGGGCGTTTCCAGAATATTATACATAACCCCGATTGAACAGGGGATGCTCACGTGACCTATGTACTGTTAACAACAAGGCGGTCTACTTGAACGTCGGGCAGAAAAGTTCCGGATTTCCATCCACTTTTAAAATTCAAGCCGTCAGAAATACACTCCACTTGCGCCCACTTCCTGCCCCTCAAAACACAATGGCTGCCACGGTTGATGCACCAGCACAACACAAGCAGTCTTCTAGGAAGGGCAAAAAGGCATGGCGCAAACATGTCGATATCACCGAGCTTCAGGATGGACTTCAGGAAGTACGACAGCAGATTATCCAAGGGTGCGTTCTACTAATACTCATCCTACCTATCTCAGACTAAACATTTGCAGCGGTCTTGTCTCCGAAAAACCCTCTTCCGAACTCTTCGCGCTCGACACCACCGGCTCCCACGGCATCCAGGAGGACTACGAAAAGAGGCACAAGAAACTCAGGGTGGACGAGATTCTTGCTCAGCGATCTGCTATCCCGGCAGTAGAGTCCCGCAAGCGATCTTCACGAACGACAGATGGTATCCTCGAACCCAGGTCCAAGAAGCCTCGCGTTTCTGGCAAAGAGCTCGACCGACTCCGCTCAATCGCTTACGGCGGCCATAGCACACACAAAGACGTGGTAAAGGCGGAAGCCGCCGCTACTCATGACCCATGGGCCCCTGATAAACAGCTGCCTGATCCCAAATTCTCGTTCTTGGAGGAAAAGAAACCAGCCCGAGCGCCCAATACTCTCAAGCGAGCTCCAGTATCTCTAGCAGCGAATGGCAAACCTCTACCCGCGGTGCGAAAACCTGAAGCTGGAAGAAGCTACAATCCGCTAGTTGGGGACTACGCGAATCTACTCCAGAGAGAGGGCGATAAGGAGGTAGAAGCGGAGAAGAAGCGTCTGAAGGAAGCAAAAGAAGAGTCAGAGAGAGTCCAACGAGCTATTGCTGCCGTCGAGGAAGTTGACCGAA
This sequence comes from Hysterium pulicare CBS 123377, assembly GCA_000467715.1. NCBI lineage: Eukaryota > Fungi > Ascomycota > Dothideomycetes > Hysteriales > Hysteriaceae > Hysterium > Hysterium pulicare. The sequence continues at coordinate 114,134 of AJFK01000112.1, forward strand.
ACTATGACGATAGTGACAGTGCTTGGGAAAGCGAATGGGAAGGTTTTCAAAGCGAGGCTGAGGGCGAAGAGATCAGGAAGAAGCGCCCGGAGAGGAAAACCCCGCAGCAGAGAAATAAGATCAGGAGGAGGAAGGAGGTTGAGAGACAAGCGGTTCACGAAGCGAAATTGAAGGCTCGCGAACAGCAATTGGCAAAGCTCAAGGCACTTCAAACAGCTGTAGAGCAGAAAGAAGCAGAGAGATCGAACGCTTCAGTTTTGGCGCAAGATCTGGGTTCGTCCGACGACGAAGAGGTCTTACGGAGAAAAAAGTTTGGGAAAGCACAGTCAGTTTACTTTTCATCCTTAAATCATATGGGGTTGCATGCTGACATCCGCGATAGGGTTCCACAAGCCCCACTCGAAATAGTTCTGCCCGATGAGCTGCAGGAGTCTTTAAGGCTTCTTAAGCCAGAAGGCAATCTTTTGAAAGACAGATTTCGGAGTCTTGTGGTCAGAGGAAAGGTAGAATCCAGGAAACCTGTCTCTCACCACAGAAAGTCGAAGACTACTTATACAGAGAAATGGTCGTACAAGGACTGGAAATTGAGATAGTCGAGTTTGTCTTCGGTTCACTGCGGTCAAACAACTTCTATAATACGCTTCCTCTTACAGGATGTTGTACCTGGGTAGAGAGAGGGCTTGTCCACCATCTAGCTTTAGAATTCAGCTTGATACCATCGGGATCCCCTACCAATTCATAAATGGAGAAAGCCAAACTCTTCGATATGCGGCGGAATAATGTGACTATTCTCAAATTGGAAATGGATCCAAGCGAGCGGGAAGCAATGCGCAACATACGAAACGCCACACGCAAGATCAACACGTCGTTCACAACTTTTCATTAAAGCCTTGACGGCGTCGTTCAGAGACTAAGCAACGCTCAATTCCTCTTCTAACATTTGTTCCCAAATACCATCTCTCTGACATTCTCATAATGGTCGTCGGATCAGTCCTCGTCACCGGGTAAGGTCCTTTTCATTTCATTTGCCAGCCTCGTTCACTTCTCGAATAAAATGCCACGTGTGGGGTGTGGCGCTAATTGCCGGCCTGTCAGATGGCGCACCTTGCGTCTGCCAGCTGATCTAGGCTTTAAACCTGGCGCCCGCTGATACTCTTATCGTCGTTGTGTATCTATCTGACTTGACTAGGGGAACCGGCTACATTGGTTCCTTCACAGCACTCGCGCTTCTCGAGGCTGATTACAAAGTCGTCATTGTCGACAAGCTTTATAACTCCTCTGAAGAGGTCATCAATCGAATTGAGCTCATCTGTGGAAAGCGTCCCGTATTCTATAACGTTGATATCACGGACGAGACTGCCTTAGACAAGGTCTTCGACGACCACCCAGATATCGACAATGTCATTCATTTCGCTGCGCTCAAGGTAAGGATGCGAGAATGAAACACCAAGCCAAAAGCTAAATGTTTTCTACACCAGGCGGTTGGCGAGTCTGGCGAGATTCCACTGGAGTACTATCGAGTGAATGTCGGCGGAAGCATTTCTTTACTACAGTCCATGACCAAGCACAACGTGACAAACGTTGTGTTCTCATCTTCCGCGACTGTGTATGGAGATGCGACTCGATTCCCCAAGATGATACCCATTCCAGAGCACTGTCCCATCGGACCAACCAACACCTACGGTAGAACAAAATCTACCGTAGAAGGCATGATCACAGATCATATTGGGGCTCAGCGTAACAACGCTAAGAAGCAAGGCAAGTCTGGTGAGCAATGGAACGGAGCACTCCTCCGATATTTCAACCCTGCTGGTGCTCATCCAAGTGGAATCATGGGGGAGAATCCTTTGGGTGTTCCATATAACCTACTCCCACTGCTTGCTCAAGTAGCTATCGGTAAACGAGAGAAGTTGCTCGTTTTTGGAGATGGTAAATCAACTCCACGACCTATTCTGATCTACTAGTCCTAATGTATCTGTAGACTACAAGTCGAAAGATGGAACTGCAATCCGGGACTACATCCACGTTCTCGACCTGGCCAGAGGTCACTTGGTCGCCCTCAACTACCTCCGTGAGCATCATCCAGGAGTACGTGCATGGAATCTTGGCAGTGGTAAAGGATCTACAGTGTTCGAAATGATCAAGGCATTCAGCACCGCAGTTGGGCGAAGTCTTCCCTACCAAGTAGTTGAGCGTCGGCCTGGAGATGTTCTAGACCTCACAGCCAATCCTGCGCTTGCAAACAAGGAACTCGACTGGAAGACGGAATTGACGTTGGAGGATGCATGCCGAGACTTATGGAAGTGGACAGAGAACAACCCTGAAGGGTACAATCAGCAGCCACCGAAGGCATTCTTGGATGAGCTGCTAGCTAAGCGAAAATGAAAGGATGGTGGTTGTTTCTCCTCATCAGTGTCTACGAAAAGGGTTGGCACAAAGTGAAATTCCTAACTACAGCATGTTTAGGGTTTTGCTAGCTACAGATAGTTCATAGAGCATATTTCCTGTACTTGAGAACATTACTCAGACTCTCAACGGAACTAGTTAACGAAAATACCATTGAAATAACAATATGCAAGGGCTGACTAACGCTCCGTTCGGGGTTCTTGGCGTGAATGTATGCCTGAGGCTCACTTTGCGGGGCAGAAGCTGCGTTTCATCAAGAATTTATTTCCGTGACTCAAAACATGCTCCATCCCACCACCACAATAAATCTTGTCCGAGTTCCAATTCTTCGGACTCGGAAAGTGTTCTGGACGCGAAAAGGGTGGAAGCCCTCAGTAACATATTTTATTAGTCCAAATTCAGCTCACACAGTAATAACCAATTTACAAGCCACGGCCTATCACACCTTGGGCTCGAGACACTACACAATCGCAGTTCCCCTGGCCACAATGGCGAACTCTACTTTGGACGAGAGTCTTATTTCTCTCCTAAAAGTCTCTTATCCTTCCGCAGACCTCTCCGAGACCGACGCCGTCAAACTCTCCGCCTCCATCTTTCCCGAAGTTACCTTCACCGACCCCGAAAAGGCGGAAATAACCCAGTGGCTCATCACATCCAGCCATATTGCCTCGCCTTCTGAAGACCAGGCAAAACAAGCCGAACGGCTGGGGTCGCTCAACACACATCTCTCCAGCCGCACTACCCTGTTAGGCAGCAAGCCATCTGTCGCCGACATTGCACTCTACCAAAAACTTGCCCCCGTAGTGTCAAAGTGGAGTTCTGAGGAAAGGACAGGAGAACAAGGGTATCATCATATTGTGCGCCATTTAGATTTTGTGCAGAACTCCCCCGTGTTCGGACTGGAGGTTGGCGATAAAGTTAAGGTGGATCAGGACGATGTAGTGTTCAAGATTAGACCCATCGACGCCAAAGCTGAAAAAGAGAGGAAGAAAAAAGAGAAGGAGGCTGCGGTGGCTGTTGCAGCAGCATCGGGAACAGCTACAACTACGACTTCGACAGTGGAGCAGATCACCGAAGGACAACAGGGCGGCCGAAAGGGCAAAAAAGAAAAGGCGAAGGAGAAGGTCCAACAGGCCGGTGACGCGGTGGCAGCAGCTGTTGGCAAAGAGAACCAGGGCAAAAAGGAGAAAAAAGAGAAACAGCCGAAACAAAAGGCTCCCCCAGTGCCCGAAAAACCATTATCACCAGCCTTGATCGATCTTCGCGTCGGTCATATTCTCAAGGCAGAGACACACCCGAACGCTGATAGTTTGTATGTCAGCACTATTGCGTGCGGAGATCCGCCCGGCACAGACAATACGTCCGAATATGAAGGTCAGGTCGTTCGGACAGTATGCTCTGGTCTCAATGGCCTTATTCCACTAGAGGAAATGCAGAACAGGAAGATTGTCGTAGTGTGCAATCTCAAGCCTGTAACTATGCGTGGTATCAAATCCTGCGCTATGGTCCTAGCCGCCTCGCCTCGCGTGGCCGAGGGCGAGGACAGCCACAAGGGCCCCGTTGAGCTCGTCAATCCACCGACTGAGTCAAAGGCTGGAGATAGAGTGTTCTTTGAGGGCTGGGAGGGCGAGCCGGAAGCTGTGCTCAACCCCAAGAAGAAGATTTGGGAGACGATCCAGCCGGGATTCACCACCACGGATGACTTGGAGGTTGGATTTGAGGTCGGTGCAGTGCCACAGTTGGTTGGGGAGGGAGAGACGAAGAAGTCGGGATTGGGAAAGCTGAAGACGACTGCGGGTCTGTGTAACGTGAAGACATTGAAGGGGGCCACTGTGAGGTAGTATGAGCGTCACCATGAACACTATGTTTCAGCCACAAAATATATCTTCGTTTAGCTTCTGTAGCGAAGAATATACGTAGTGGCGTCGTGCAGTGTGTAGCATTCAAAGATGGGCGTTTGTATCGGTATCGCGGCAGTGAACTCGAATTAGCCTCTTTCAATTTTTCAATTAAAAGAATAGTAAGACCCTTGGAGGTTTAATACTATGCTCTCTACACCTATGCTATTAGGTGTTAATCTATCATAATAATAGTGAAAAGTTTGAACTAGATAGCATTGTTTCTAAAGCAAAGCACCCCTAAACTTAATCCACCGACAAGAGCAGTCCAAGAAAGCACGCAGCTCAGTGACGACTATAATCCATAGTAACTAGCACGACGGGTGTCATTAATCGTCGTGCTGCGAACTCCCTTGGCTGTTCGAGTCGGGAAAGAACCTATTCTATACAATGCTTTATAAAACAGCCACAAAGATAGCAACATGCTTTCAATCCTTGTACAGAGTCCAGACCAAATTCGTAGGCTGACAGCAACGAAGGCGGTAGGCGCAGACACGTCGAAAACGGGGTAACTACCTAATCGAACGAAAGTTCGGTGTTCAGGTACGTGCATTGGATTCTTGGCGAACACCTGTTTGCACGTGACGTCACCTCTTGGCGGAAACACAATTCGCGTCTCGACGCGATTCTCTCTTGCACTTCTTCACTCCACTCTCTGAATTTCACGCTGCAGACCCAAGCCTCTACAACACACAACAGCATCCCGACAGCTCTTGTCTCATCAATGTCCGAAACACCCCTCCGCCGATCCACTCGGCTGGCGTCTGGCGCCGGCTCAGTCGCAGCTTCTCGAGCGGGTTCTGCAGCGCCATCAGTTCCTGCTTCCACAACAACCCGACGCAAAGGCCCACTGCCCAAGCTTAAGGTCAACCAGTCGCACGCATACGGCGCTACGGGCCTATATTCCACCGCCGCCGAAATTCAAGTCCCAGTCACTGGTTTCGCTCAAGCTTTCGACCGGAAACGCAACGATGCCATCCAGCGAGACGATGCCAGCCTGCGCGGCCGATCGACTCCCTCGACTCCCCGAAATGCCCCCAGGAGCCCTCACAGCCGCATGCAGACCCCAGATTCGGTCGCCGGGTCGGAACAATCATCTGTCCTTGATGCTTCCAAAAGCTTTGGAATGGTTCATGAGGCTGGCATGCTGAACCAGCTCAACCAGCAGCCTCCGGTCCCGATTCCTCAGAATGGGCCCTCGACGCTTCGAGTGATTTTCCGCATGCTGCGCAACAACTGGCTAAGCCTTCTCAACCTCGCCTTGATTCTGTTTGTGCTTTGGGCCATCTTCTACAACGGAATCCCTAGATATAACTTTCCCGGGAAATCCCTTCCAGATCTTCCTCAAAATCCACAGCTACAGGATATTTCTGAGTTGGTTGATCATAAGCTGGGATTGGCACTCGAGGATATGGCGAGCCAGCGGAACAAGGAGGACCGCACCACATGGGCTCGCACAAAACAGGATTTACAAGATTATGTCCGCACCGAAATCGCGTCGCTGAAAAAATCAATCTTGGCATCTACCTCTATTGCGGCCTCAGCTCCTACTCCAAAAGCTGTGAACTTTTTCTCCCCTGCTTTCGGCGCAAAGGTCGACCCCTTCATGACTTCGCCAACCTCTACCAAACATATGAAGCTCAAATCACGAATTTACACCTCGTTGTTCTCCATCCCATGGAAGAACTCTCCTATCACCGCTCTCGAACGCTGGGATGAGGCATCGGACTGCTGGTGTGCTGCGGCTAGCGTCCCGAACGGTTTGGCACAGCTTGCGGTCAACCTCGGCCAGACTATCTTCCCATCGAAAATCACAGTTGAACATATACCGAAAGAAAGCACGCTCGATCCTCTCAGTGCTCCTAAAGACATGGAACTTTGGGTAGCGATCCCCGATTACGACGAAAGACTCCAAGTTATCGAAAAAGCGCAATACTTCCTGAATGGCGACTGCACGGAGGGCGCCCTTCCGGGCAGAGAATGGGTCTGCATTGGCTTATTCAAATACAACATCAACGCGGCCGACCACGTGCAGACATTTGACGTTATGGATCTCGAACAATTGGGTGTTGGCATTTCAAGAACGCTCATTAGAGTGGCAAACAACTGGGGTCGATCCTGGACTTGCCTATATCGTATCCTTCTTCAAGGCAAACTAGTCGATCCTCTTTTCGAGGACAAAAAGTCTCTCTAAACTGCTGGCTTGGAAGGGTTTCCGGGCGTTTGGTTTAGCATGGTGGCAATCGTGCTTTTTCTACGACGAATGAATGGTTCTACATGGTGTTTAATGGTTTGTTTATTGGTTTGCTTTATTCCACCCTCTGGATCAAGGGTTTGGTTTTGGCGTTGGTAAAAAGACTTGGGTCATTGCATGATGAAGCGTAGATACCCTAGCGCATAGCCTGTCGTTTGGAGTGTGTTCTGTTTTTCTTGTCTCCTTGTTTTCATGAAGCATAGCCGAATTGATAGATGATTATGAAAGAGCATAGCTCTAGTTTTGCAGTGGATTGACTCCATCAAAAGGTGCCGTTTCATGTGCCAACACAGCTAACTTGGACTCGTAAAAGGGATTGAAGTAATGTTGCCGCTGGGAAACTACACCTGCTCTTCTCTTCCGAACTTTCGAGCAGCAATAATCCCAAAGTCAAAGTATAGGGCTATCTAGGTTTCTTAGAGAAACTTGAATCCGGTTCACTGCCCTAAGGCCTTCCAGACATAAAGTTTACATATATTGGATCTATCCAATCTGGGGCTCGCTGCCTCAAGTACTTCTGGATTCTGCTCCTCGATCCAGTGTTTGGCGTACGCCAAACCCCACAGGCAGCAGCCCCTCCAAACTGCAGCTAACTTAACTACAAAGAGCTACAAATGCTCAACTTCCAAGACTGCTCTCACTCCTACACCACCAACAAACGTACCACCATGGCAACGACAGATGCTTCCGGTGCTCCTCCAAGGGCGAAGAGATTCGTTCCGCTCGGTGAGTTGCTATTGACTCCTGCTTATGGCCTCTTTCCTTAACTCCGCTAGAGAACAATCCTGAAGTCATGTCGGACCTTGTTCACAAGCTTGGCCTTTCCGACAAGCTTGCATTCCATGATGTCTTCAGCATCGACGATGCGGATCTGCTGGCCTTTGTTCCTCGACCCGCTTACGCTCTGCTCTTGATCTTCCCTGTTAGTGACACATACGAGAAATTCCGCGTGCAGGAAGACAAAGACCGGCCGGACTACGCTGGCTCTGGGCCTGAAGAAGAAGTGATATGGTACAAGCAGACAATTGGGAATGCATGCGGCTTAATCGGATTGCTTCACGGTGTCTCAAATGGCGAAGCCCGGTCCCACATCGGTTCGTCAAGGGCACCGAAACCTCCTCCTGCCCTTATAATAATCCGAGACAGGGCAAGACTCCAACCTTTCGCAATTGCTGAGCAGTGCTATTCCCCTTAAACCCGTAGAGCGAGCCAATCTTCTCTACGAGTCAGAAGCCTTAGAAAGCGCTCACCAGAGTGCAGCCGCCGGCGGAGACACCACCGCACCACCCGCCGAAGAGAAGGTGGATCTGCATTATGTCTGTTTCATCAAATCTACGAATAACCATCTGTGGGAGATGGACGGCCGTCGCAAAGGTCCGCTGGACCGTGGTTCCCTAAACGCCGAAGAAGATGTGCTCAGTGAAAAGGCACTGAACCTTGGCGTGCGAAGCTTTCTCAAGCGCGAAGAAGAGGCTGGAGGCGGAGACTTGCGGTTTAGTTTGATCGTACTCTCTCCCAGTCTCGATTGATTCGACTTGGTCGCAGCAGAGCAATTCAAATTTGCATTTCCGGGCGTTTCAGTTAGTATCCATTCACTTTCAAAAGTATGCAAGACCTGCCCAATGTTACACCAGCAAAACAAAGGACTTTTTAAGAAGAGTCACATGTCCGGATATGGATAAAATATGAAGCCATTGGGTAAAATACCTTCAATTCATCGTCAATTCCTTTTGCAGAGAGACATACCGGCTCCCAGCTACAAGACATGCACTAAACTGACGTACGTGACCAGAGAACGAGACAATCCGGCGGTGTCAAGCCTTAGACATGCAATGCGAAAGGTTCTTCATCATCACATACCTATATGAATAGGGGATAAATCGGAGCGCAACTATCGAGTTTGGGAGTGAGTTACAGTCTAATGTTAGCGTGTATTCTTTGTACTCTACTGTTTTCGGCATACAAGCTTAATATTATCATCACCACCATCTTGACGTTCTGTTTCACATTTCCAAATGCCAGCGACGCATCTCTAATTGCCGGTTGTGACCACCACCTGAGTCAAATCACACGCTTTCAAGTGTCATGCTACGTTTTGTAGATGTATATTTCTTCCGGTATCTGCCGCCTTCACGAGGTGTTTCGTTTTGCTACCCGTGTCCTCCAACAGTCAGGACTTGAGGAAAGAGATCAAGAAGTTCCGCTATGCCCGTCATTGGAAGCCGAGCCTTGACCATTCTCGGAGGCTGGCGATACATCGCAAATTCATCTTCTTTCATCCTTCGCTTCCTGCATTTTCAGGCCCCAGTCGTCCCCTCCGTATCCACTACCTCTCTCTTACTCCCGCCAGATGTCGCTACACGTAGTTACGATCCATCGCACCTACTAGTAAACCAAAAGAGATTCGTCCTGCAGAGCATTGCGGTTGCATGTTCCGCCATCAGCACGCTGGCCACCTTCATTGCTTTTTACTGGTTCTGCCGAATGCAGAAGAGGTTCCGGCATAGGTAGGTCTCTACTATCACCAGAGCCTACATATCTAACATGAGCTATCTTAGACTGATTATGCTTCTCCTTTACGGTGATTTGACCCGCTCGCTATGGTATTTTGTGTTTTCTGTAGTTTCCCTCCAGCGCCGTAGCATTCCCACGCAATCACCCTTTTGTCAAGCCAGTGGGTTCTTGATTCAATACGGTACAGAGACGAGCGGTTTGTATTCCCCACATACTTTTTTTTTCTAGGCAGACTGATGCTGAACGTTGGAGTAGATTACGCGGTTCTAGTAATTGCAGTCCACAGTGCTCTTCAAGTCTTTCGCCCGGCAATGATAGCGCACTCGGATGGTCTACACCGGTTTCGATATTACGTTTATAGTGGAGCCCTAGTCCTACCAGTACTCATGGCAGGACTCGCCTTTATTGATCCCGTTGGAGGTTACTGGTCCCAGGGCATTTTCTGCTCCCTCCCATTGCGCCCATACTGGTATCGTTTGGCTCTCGCTTGGATCCCACGGTATCTGATTGCCATCATTATTCTTGGATTAGCTGTCGTAATATATACTCATGTTGGTGTCGAATTTCGATCGTTTTCCACGGTCGATCAAACTGTCACTGCTATATACCCAAGTCCGGGCCACACTTCTGCGTCAGAGGGAGGGGATAGCGGCCATAATGTTGGGTCAGATACGGTATTGGCGCAAGAACAATCAACAGGCCGGAAAGAATCTGACTGCCAACCATTGACACCATCGCAAGATTTATTCACCACTAGGAGGGCTTCAACCGTAACCTCGTTCGCCGAAAGCTTATCACCAAAGTCAGAGTCTTCTAACACCTCAAGATCACAACCCTTTCGACTGGAGAACGAGTCTACACAGGCTCAAGAAGCTGACCCACGACAATTAATGTTCACGAACACGCATCTTACCAATGATACGGAGCCTCAGCCACGTAGGCTGCAAGATGGAAAACTGCGTCGAGGCTATCCCGTCAGCCAGCGATTCTCACGAGCTCGAAAGGTAGAGAGAAACAACACTAACGCTTCGGAAGCAGCCAGAGAAAGGATGGACTTGCAACGCAATCGCATGCATCGGCAGCTGCGTTTCATGTTTATTTATCCCCTCGTCTATCTCTGCATATGGATCATTCCGTTTGTTGTGCACTGCATGCAGTATCAGGACTACTGGGCGCAGAATCCTCCCTTCGTTCTCGCGATATTCGCCTCAATTTGTCTCACTCTCATGGGCGCTGTAGACTGCCTCGTCTTCAGCCTGCGCGAGAAGCCATGGCGTCACATACCTGAAACCAATGCAACTTTCCTGGGCAGTTTCTATTGCTGGCGGGCTTCGGAAATGCCTCCAAACATGAACGACAGTTATCGAGGACCTCAAGGAAGTGCAAGTGCAGTAACCTTCTCTGGTGGATCTGTCCCGATGTCTCAATCGGTGTTGCCGATGCAAGTGCCCAGGATCCGTCAGCTTAGATCATCTGGGACGTCGGACAGTCAGAAAGCGGCAGCACAAATGGCATACCAGCGGCTACAGTGTGAAAAACGGGAACGTAGGAAGGCAAGCCAAACTCCGGAGCGGATCGCGGAGGAGAAGGAATTGGGGCCAGTACGTAAGCGGTTCTCAAGGACGGAATCACTAGACTCGATTCTGACGAGTGAATTGGACTCACACGATGAGATTGATACCGACATTGTTGTTGATAAAGGAAAAGGAAAGCAGGTGGAGGAAGAGTAAGGTCGGCAAGGGCGCAAACTGTGTTTAGGTAGTATTCTTTCTCAAATCTAACTTATAGTGAAGTGGGACTCAATCATGCGCTTGGCTGCTTCCCATCTTTGAGTGGCAGATAGATAGATAACCATAGCTCGCTTGCTTCACCGAGGTAATATGTAAGACTGACATCAGCCATACCCGCATCTTCATTCCCTTGCATTGCCTCAAGCTGGCCGATAATACTCTCAAGACCCAAAGCTTTGCCTGTTGCTTGAGTTCCCCCGGCTTCAAGATTCACATGTACAATGTGTATATGGAAGTGGTAGTATGTAGGTTGATCTGACGATCAGTGAGTACGCCACAGGCCTAGTAATTGAGGATTGTTAGGCTTACAATGGACATAAAGCTTCAATTGATCTTTCTCCAGCTCTGGATACAGCTTTACTGTCGAATCCAGCAACTTCTCGCGCATATGTTTCATCCAGGTTATGTGGCTTTTTCTTAGGTCTCGAATGGACCAGATATCTCGACGCTCTACTATACCGAGCAAGTGAAGACTTGAAATTGTTTTGCGATCCCAGTTCCTGTCCTCGACTTAGCCTTCTGCCAACAATAGCATTCTAGCCTCACGCCGGCCAGAATGAAATAGGAAAGGGAGAAATACGTACAGGTCTGGTAGTAGGACAAACCCCTCTTTCCCATGCTCGCGGTATATGACGTCTTCTTGCTCTTTCTTCCCTTCGATTATATTGAATACCCAGTTCAATCTCCCTTCTTCCCTATACCGCTGCATGTACGGCCGCACGTACTTTCCATAGATCTCAGGCGTCTCAGTCACCATCCTTAGGCCCTGCTGAGAGTACTTCCGGATGTGCTGCTCCGTGCATGGCCAGATCAAGTTCAACTTGAGATCCGGTGGTTGCGATGCCGTGGGGGATGGGCTCGAGATTGTCGATGCAAGAAACCAGCTGTAGATGTCATTGGCGCCCAGATTCTTAATGTTTGTCAGAGAATTGCTGAAGGTGCTGAGGAGGGCTGGGTCGGACGCGAAGGCGGCGCGTTCGGCGAGCATGATCCCGGGTTGGTCTTTGATCATACCGAGGAGGACGATACGGCGGCCTACTTGATCTATACAGGTAGTTTTAATGAGCATGTCGCTCTGAATTCGGCGGACAAGGACTGTGATACCTTGATTTAGAAGTCGACCGACCTTGAATTGAGGGATGAGCTTCTCTGCATCTTCCCCTCCGATAGGTGTCGAGTTGGAAGCCATACGGGCTGTGCGAGACTGCAGGGTTGAAACCAGTATAGTCTGTACGAAAAGTCTAATACCTGAGTTGTCGTCCGTTATAGAAACCTAATTTCTTGATATCAGCAATCGCACTTCCACAACAAAGCTCTTTCGAATAGCTCATTATGAAATTACGCCACCCAGAAGTAACTGCGATAAGCATTGATAGAAGCGGGGCTTTTTGACTGCGAGACAATTTCCGCAGGAAGCAAGAAAGCGCATAATGAGAGATATTCAGGTAACTCATGATAGAAATGAGAGCTTTAAGGTTGAGAAAAAGAAATAAGACTGATAGAGACTCTATTGACCGAAATAGATGAATCTATTAAACGCACCTTCACGCATTGATAGACTGATATCCACAAGAAATCTACACGACAGGTAATGATTGGACGTGGGCTGGGAGATCTAGAGAGATCAATCACGTGAGTTCGTGAGCTCGTGCGTTGGCGCAGCAACCCAGCTAGAATGCGCTACTGGATCATGGCGTCAGGGAGCTTTTCTATACTAGACACCTCTACTATCTTAGGACAACAACATTAAGTTGCATACATACGCATCGTCTCAAAGCCTGATTATGCCTCCAAAACGCCGCAGCACCGGCGGTCCCTCCAAATCGACACAATCGACACTCGCTTTTCACGGCGCATCGAATAAAGTCACCAAGCCTGGCGCATCCGGCCGCGGCTCCAAGAAAGACCTCGTAGCTTCAACTCCTTCGAAACTAATCCCATCTGATCCTCCGGAAGATGAGTCGCCAACCACAGCCGATGCCGCTATAATAGAACAAGCACGGCAGGAACTCGCAGCACAGGAGGTGAAACCGGCGGCAGAAGATGAGCAGGCGAGGAAATTGACAGAGGCGAAGATCAAACAGTATTGGCAGAGGAAGGAAAAGGAGAGGAAGGCACCCAGAGTGCATCAGCAGGGCTTGAGTCTGCATGAGAAGATTTTGCGGGAGTGGGATACCAGCGGGCAGTACGGGGTATGGCATCCCTCACATTTTACTGCGCAGTTATCAGGCCTGCTATAATCAGAGTTTCGCTAACTTGGGGCCGGTAATTTCAGCCTTGCATTGGTATTGCTCGACTAAAGCGCTGGAAGCGGGCCCACCGGTTAGGGCTCAATCCACCCATTGAGGTTCTTGCGGTGCTGTTGAAGGAGGAAGAAATTGATAGTGTGGCTGCTCAGAGGGCGCACGTGGATGAGCTGATGAGCTCACGGTTTGTGGAGACATAGGGTGAGGGACATGGCACGGCGTTCGGTGTTCAGATGCACAGGATGAAAGGCATTTCTCCGCTTGGATCAATACAACAGACTTCTCTGTTGTGTGCGATGTCGAAAGGGACACAACAACTCCATGGCGATGCTTCTGTTGAGCTGCCATTCTGATATTGCATACTTGACCCCAGAACTTCAATGCTCTGGGCACATGGAATACACCAGCAATATCTAGAGATGTACCCGCCTAAGTTTTTCATTGTGCGTGACCTATGTAATCCAGTGCTAACTGGACTTTTCCCTCCAACCACAAGGCTCAATGGACTTGGTCGGTCATGATGGAAAACATTCTTCTGAAAGAGCGATGGCACAGCAATGGAGTTTTATCTACGGGTTGCAAGACATGTCAGCAATCCTGCCGTTTTCGGCCCGAACGATGATGAAAGAAGCGAGGGGTGTAGTACCGATGACGGTGATGAATTGCGCACTGACCCTGCGGTCAACGAAGCCTAACTTTTAAAGCATGTCGAAATAGTGGACGGGTACTCCAGTGTAGTCGGTGGGGCTTCTCCGCAGCCGGGACGGCTTTAGGGTTGAAGCTTTGTTCCCTATCGACACCAGGCAGACAAAGGAGGCAGACTGCATGTGTGCTACCTATTGCACACTCAACAAAAAACATATATTACTCGCTACGTATCAGATTGCTGCTGCATGTGCGAAGCCTATAGGGCCGAAAGAGGCGTTCGTCGACAGGCCGTGCAATATGCGGATTGTTCAAGGTGCATATGCTGGTCTGTTGAAATGGTTTGGTTCGGGAGTCTAGCGATGGTCTGTAGGCTATCCAGCTTCGACATGATGAGAAAGCCTCCGAAAATGAAGGAGAACAAAGCGATAACGAGCCCATCGGACTCGTCTATTTATACGACGACTGCGACGCTTTGGCTGAGATTGCAGCGATGCAGCGACTCGGACCCCAGGGATGGCCGATAGCAGCGCCCTTTCCGGCGGTTGATAGGTGAAGGGCCCAGCACTAACACCGTGGGCGGGCGACTAACAGCTGCGGGGAAGTGAATTCCTCTCTGCACAGACCCCCGATCCATTATCAGCGTCTATCACCACCATCACCACCGCCCTGCGCTCACGTCTCCCTCCTTCACCATCTCAACTCCAAGTCATGGACACCATCTTCGCCTCCCACCACTTCCACGCTCCTCTCGCGAGCGCCTCCATTCTGACTTTGCTGTGAGATCCTCGCTGCCTTTGTTCTTCCATGTTTCAACCCCTCGTCTCCTTCACTCCCCGCCTCAAACGGTCGCATGCCGATCACTCCAGCAGCGACGTTGAAACAATCTATGCAACGATAACACCCGCCATTGCCACATAATTCTTCCCTTGCTACTTATCAGTTTCTTCTTCAAGCCCGATTGAATGATTTTTACACGACACTCTTAACTAGCTCGCTCACTATTTACCCCCACCACGTTTGTCCACCTAAAGCGACTAGATACACGCCGCCCCGTACACGCCTAGTCGCTCGTCGTATTCTCTGCGTAGTTTCGCTGCGATTCATCATCGCCTTGCAATCTCCGCTGACGATATTGAACTATCAATTCAATCGTAATGGCTACCATCGTTGCGAGGGCGCCTCCCTTGCCAGCCCGGTCGTCCACACCTCCACCACATCTTACTCTGAACACCTCTTCGAGAGGCACACCGGCAGCAGTACCAAATAAGCACATACCGGTCTGTTCGCCAGGCCCGGTACCGATCCGCGGCCTAGAGACTCCTCCGGCATCTCCACCGTCAAAGGATTGTCTAATCGAGACATCGTCGCTCATACACCCGCCAGAAGTGTACTGTACAGAATACTCGCGAGATCCGCCTGTGTGGATGATAACAGGCCAAAGGTTAGCCGAGGCGTTAGAGCATATCTCGACCCAGCCACTGCCTTATCCCGAGCAGGTATTTCCATGGCTGCACGGACTCCATGCCGAAAACCAAATACAGTTGGCTTTCTTCGTCTCTCGGCGAAAGAGCATTCGGAAGGTTCCTAGATGCATCCGAGGCGTCACCATTGTTAAGACTGGCGGCGACCTATCCGTGTCAAAATTGAAGGGTGCCATTTCTCCTGAGGAACTACTTCAGATTAAACCTGCTTCCGAGGATTCCGGGGCTTTCCTCGAATGCGATCCGAGGGATGGGTTTTCCGTTCGTAATTTCCAGATCCAAGCGTGCAAGATGGCCATGATTTCGGACATTATCATCTACGGCGACGAGCAGACAGACCCGGGCGACACAATCGCACTTGCTAAACGGATATCTAAAGCACAAAGGGCGTACGAGATCAAAAACGGGTTTCAAAGAGGATTGTTCAATACGTTTATGTTATCGGGTCAGTTCGCCTGTCGAAGAATGTTGGTCTATTTGCAACTGACCGTCCCAGAACCCTTTAGTCAGATCGAGAAGAACCATTCCAACCTCATTGCCGTAGATTCTTCAGGATGCCTGACCGGAAAAGTAATGGATTTTTGTGAGTAATTAGGTCGAGACTATGGCGATTCAATACTTACTTTGGTACAGTCTATTGGGAGCGGCTTGAGATGTGCGAAATGTCGAAAGCTTCTGAGATTAGCTCTAACGTATACCTTGGGCCTACTCCTGATCCATCTTTAGGTTCAGAATGCGCGAATGAACAGGATTTTGACGTCCTATTCGAAGCCAACGATTTGGCTCACATACCTGATGCCAGGTCACTCAAGAGTCTACGTGCCGGTTTAGCTGACGTCAACCACCAGCCTCTCCATATCGAATTCCCTTCGTCGGGTAGTATCATGCCCCCAACCTGGTCACATGCAGAAGTGGACGGTTTGATGGAGACCCTTAGATGGATCTATGAAATAGCCAACCCCCAGGATGTCAACAAAGCAACGCAAAGGAAAGACATGGACGGTGATATCGAACTGGCAGATACTGCGAGACCACAGAAGATTCTGATCCACTGTACCGATGGCTATACAGAATCCTCTCTGCTTGGCTTGGCTTATTTTATGTATGCCGAAGGGTTACCAGTACACGACGCCTGGATACAGTTACACCGCGAAAAAGGACGGAATTTCTTCGCATACCCGACCGATGTCGCTCTCTTGACGGCTATTCAACCCCGCATTCTCCAGGAGTCTCCCCGTTGGGAAAGGGATGTTCTCAGGATCTCTGAACCGCAATGGCTATCTCGCATAGATGGCAGTCTACCTAGCAGGATTCTTCCGTATATGTATCTAGGCAACCTCGGTCATGCGAACAACCCAGAACTGCTTAAGGAATTGGGCATTACACGAATTCTCAGTGTCGGCGAAACGATTTCGTGGCAAGAAGATATGAAGAGAAAACTCAATTGGGCGGCAGAAAATCTAATGTCTGTTGATCGAGTTCAAGACAACGGAGTAGATCCCCTATGGGACGAATTTGATCGCTGTCTCAAGTTCATAGGTTGGCACTCCTTATGTCGTTGTCGACTCGGAATTTTTGCTAATATAAACTGAAAATATAGAGAGCGGTAAATTAGATGGCACAGCAACACTTGTCCACTGCCGTGTCGGTGTGTCGCGCTCGGCCACGATTTGCATTGCGGAGGTCATGAACGAGTTGGGTTTGTCGTTCCCACGTGCCTAGTAAGTTTCCCTCTTCAAGTTGGCCAGCACCGTATCTGACCCCGGCGTAGTTGCTTTGTACGAGCTAGACGTCTCAATGTCATAATTCAACCTCATCTTAGATTTACGTAAGTCCGATCTCCCCAAGCTGCTACTGGGCTTTTGCACTGATATTGCCTGCAGATACGAACTTCTCAAATGGGAGGAGTATCAACGTCAAAAGCGCAACGAGGCTTTAAGCCGAGAACTCGAGTGGGCCACCATTGCGCGAGAGATAGCTCTCATGAACAAACCTTATTCGCGGTAGTCGCATTCCACCTGCGCTTCCGAAACCTTTCGCCTTCTACACTACTATTTTGGACATGATTTTGGACGATTTATGATTATATGACCCTGTGTTAACAAATTGGGATCTTCTAACGAGGATACGAAACATCGCGACACAGACGGGCTACGGCGTTCGACCTTCTACGTGGGGTCGTCATTTAGGATATGTACGGATTGTTAGTTGCCCTATCCAGGTTGATCTGATCCTCAGGACGAGAAGAAACTCTGGGTAATCTTGAACACTCGTGTCTTCTTACTTTTTTTGCCTAGCTCAAGGCTTGGTTGTAGGATTTCTTCTTCTGTACTTTTGATTCCTACTTCTCTTCCTTCGTCTTGGGTTAGCTGGTGCATCCGAAAGGTGTCTTTTCTATTTTATCCGAACGTGCTCGTGGAAATATAAATAACCACTGGGCTACGAGGTCTTTGTGCGACGTACGATATTGGTAGTTGGCGTTCTCTTAGGCGACTTCGTTATGGACCAGGAATGCCTACGTCTCTCTATGTTGAAAGGGTGTAACGGGGTAGTTTCTGAAAAGCCCGATTTTGTTAATTATGACTTGACTTGACTGTCTGAATTTTGACTTGTGGAACCCATCCAATTTTCAAAAACATAGACCAAACACTATGGTATTCCCACTCTGTCCGTACAATATGACTACACATACCATCGCAATAGCTATGCTAATATACAAATTCCGCCATATGAACATTTCCACTCTCAACAATCCACCTAAGATGACTTCTCCGTTCTGCCCTCCCTCGCCCCCAGTACTTCATCAGGTTCTTGCGCCAACGTCTCAAAGCCATTGCTTTGGCCATTCGCCCGCTTCTCAACGTCATCGCCACTATCCGCGTTAACTGTGTACGAACCGGGGCCTCTGGCTCCGTCTGGCACATGGAATCTTAGATCCACACGCATCAGAGCGTACAAGTAGACCACGAATATTTCAATGGTGAAGTTGAAGATGTAGAAACAGGCGCGTGAGAAGTATCTCGGTAGAGGCTGTGTTCTTGGCACAGGTGTCTTCCAATTGGTACCGCATCGAAAGCAGGCGCCGAGGCAGAGGAGTGTGGAACTCGTGAGCAGGACCGCTAGTTTCGTCCTCATGCGTCCGGCGCCGAATTTTTCTGGTCGTTGAGTGGAGCGACGACGGGCGATCAGAGCGACCAAGATCATTGGAATAGGCAGGAACGATATCATAGCAAAGATCAGGCTCACACAAAGCTGGAAGTCGCGGTCAATCGTCCTTGTCCTGGGCCTGAGGGTGTAGAAGCTTTGCACGGTGACCGTGATGATGATGGCCAAGCTCAAGACGACTAAGACGAAAAGAAGGGGGAAGAAAAGCGAGAAAGGCTTCGACCACCCAAAGCGAGGGTGGAAAGCGCGCAGGAGTCGTTGCGTGAATACTAGGTTCACAATGTAAAGGATGAGAACACCAGCTGCGACGAAGATACTGGCAGCTATGCCTAGTCGGATATTGTGTGGCTTGCTGGTTGAGGCGATGCGGAGGGTGCAGGTGGCGGTGCGGGCCATGCAGAAACCTGAGGCAAGGATTAGTGGATGAGGCGAGAAACTTGAGACCTATGATGCTGAAGGGAATAAAGAAGTGCGAATAAGGAACGCGCGAGCAGGTTCAAACCCACACTGGCAGCTTGAATAGATACAAATGATAGGCTACTCTTGCTCCGCGTAGGGATAGGTGTGTGAACCAAACAGTTCCTTCTGGCACTCACCGAATATCAAACCTGAAAGAATGAACTTCCTTCCCTGGCGTCTATTCAATTGGAATATGGTCATGTGCACGATTGCCCCAACGATAAACAGAAATAGGAAAACAGCTGTAATGGGAATATCAGTTCCCACTGTGGGAACGCCGCCGAGGGACCAGATCATGGGGATATAAGGCGGGCCAGTTTGAGGCTGTTATAGTCATCAGTATACATATATTCTGATTTAAAAAAAAAAGCTGCATGCATTGGCTTACAGGCATGGCAGGGGCCCTTTCTCCCTGTTCCTGAGACGCCATCTCTTGATTGTGAGCTCTCTACTTCGGGGCAGACAAGGTCGACAACGACTGAAGGCGGCGCCAAGTGGGCATGATCAACCTGTGCTACGGTCGAGAGTCGCTTTAAGTTGAAACGCACGGTTCTGGGTCGGCCTTCCATTGACGCCGTTCGGCTGCAAATCTCGTTCGGATCGGGTGTTGGGTAATCACGACGAACAGACCTGCAGGACAAGGCCAATAACTGGTCCGCCTCCTTGCCTCATCCAGCTGGAGCCCATCGCCACTTGAGGTGTGGCGGCGTCACGGGCTATTGTCGGCCTCACTTTCGCCGACCGTTCTGCTACCGCGACGTGCAATCGCCGAGACCGTTGTTTCTATAGGTTTACGTACATGCATGTCGGTGCTACATACTAGCAGGTGTCATTAAGGGCATTCTCCCGACTGATAAGATTGGTTAATGCACATACTAGTAACGCTTCAATTTATTTTCCCTTGTTGTTGTTGCTTTTTTGTTGCTACGGAAGATTTGTTAGCGGTATTTCGTACATATAAGTATGTACAATCACTACGACTCTCTGCATATGTTCAACATATGCCTTCCGTAACTCTTAGTTGATCTAATGTGTTCCTTCCCTTTTCCTTCCGAGTGTCCATACCTCGCCAGACTTCTCGCACATTCCAAGAAGTGTAAGCCAATCAAGAGGCGTGCTCTGTTAGCTTGAGAGGCTTACGACTTTCAGCTTCAACCCGACCCATCTGATCAGCTTCCGGGCCTTCCAGGGGTGGAGCATGGCTATTCGAGAAGTCGTGGTATTGCCTCGTATGTCTGTATGGTGACAGCTCAGGAGCAGAGTTTTCGTTTGAGGCCGCAGAAGGCCTTTGATCATACGGATTACGTTGAGGTGAGTTGACGAGTTGCCTTGGAGAAGTAGCTGGGATATTTCAATGTTTCAACCACAGATGCTGTGAGTCGTTAGACAAACTTTCACCGGGGATGATCAGGGACTTTGGTCTACATGGAACTTGAGCGTACTTTGTATGAATTCTGACGTTGGTCGTGACCAGGAAGCCATGTTTCTATGGCTCCTCCAGCCACGTCCCCCAACAGTTTCTTGATGAGGACACTGAGTTCTCTCAGTGCCAACGGCGTTGGTTTCTATGTTTATCGGATCGTAATCGCCTGACATTCTTGACGGAGATCCAAATCGTCGAAATGGGCCGAAATCGTCGAAGTCTTGCAACTCATCATTTGATTCTCCAGTCTCTCTGGGAACAAGATCTGTAGATGATACTAATGCTCTGTTGGATGTAACCTCAATAAGATCATCTTCAAGAATATTCATGTCATCTTCGAATGCGTAGTGATGGCGCTGCTCATTATTGTGAATTATAGTGTCTTCTGATACGAACGACTCTTCCATTGACTCGCAGTCACTTCCCTGCATTGCATCATCATCATCATCATCCCACTCGCTATCGCTATGAGACTGATTGCGAGCTGGAGCGGTGACACCCGAGAGTTTGAAAAAGATGTCATCGCTGAAGGCCACATTCTGCTGGTTTCTCTGACGCCCGGTGCTTGGGAACTCTCTCAACATGCGTTCCTTTTGTATGGGAGAAGCTCGGCAGTTGTCAGGTCCGGCATTCTCAAGGTGAATCGCCTGATCAAAATGACTATACGGTGAAGTGATTTGGCTACTCTGACCGGGGAATCGCGATACTAGGTCAACATCCGGCGTGGTGATCTGAAAAGACGGGTCGGGAAGCTTCCCCGTCGTTAATGCTAACCCACGAGCATTTTTTCGCGCCAGTTTCTTCA
Organism: Hysterium pulicare CBS 123377; assembly: GCA_000467715.1. Taxonomy (NCBI): domain Eukaryota; kingdom Fungi; phylum Ascomycota; class Dothideomycetes; order Hysteriales; family Hysteriaceae; genus Hysterium; species Hysterium pulicare. The sequence continues at coordinate 135,223 of AJFK01000112.1, forward strand.
GAACTTTTGTTCTAGGCAGGTCACGAAGAATAAGTCGCTCAGAACCAACAAATCCATCTGAGTGAACATGTTTGGGAGACTGAAATCGATCATTTGGGCCAGCACTCTTGGCAAAATAAGAGTTGATCAGATCTCTTCCGGCCTTTCTCGTGACGTTGGACTTCTTGAATGCCTTGCATGGACTGTTGGATTGGATACGGGAGATATAGCTAGGTTGTAATCTGGTGAGAGTGGTTGAAAAATTCGAAATGCTGTGGATATCCTCGATGGGGTCGAAATCATTCGGACGGCGAACCTCATTTGTCTGCGGCTTCCCATGACATGTTGCGTTAGAGTAAGCGTAAGACTAGCAAAGAAAAAACCCTACCACTTGAAATAGGCCGTCCTGAAGTGTTTCTGTGCGCACAAGTGAGAGTTGGTTGATAGGCAGCCTTCTTTTCGGCCGGTCGGTCTTTGCGGCACGTTTCCGATCTGGCCTTGCTGCTCGATCATTGTCTGCTTTCGGCCCTACAAAATGGCTGTGTGAGCCACTCGAAGGAGCTTTCAGTCCTGGGGAGTCAGTACCAGTGCTGTTAGTACCTAGTGAGTGAAGCAAGATACCGCGCTTATCTTCATTCTCACTGCTGGATTCAGCTGGAGTGGAAAGAGGATTGAGGTGCTCAGCGTTGGCCAAGTCAGCATCAATGTCTGGGGTAATAGGAGAATTGTGCGTCTGAGCGCCCGCTGGACTCAATTCCCTGAATTCTTCCTGTCCATGGCTTTGGCACAATCCCTGTGATTTCGGGTCTAGATAGGGTTTGGCTATCTGTGAGTCTGACGGCAGAAGTTGAGGACTTTGAGCAGCAAGCCACGCTGTTTCACCCAGGTCGGCCCCGACAACGTCTGCTTGGGCAAAGCGTCGTGACCGCGCGGGATTATGAGAGGGCCAGATGGCAACGAGTTGCAAGAAAGCATCGACTTTGATCCGGTCGCCTCGGAAGTTGTCGTTAGCCAGCGAGGTTAACATGACTGGCAAGGGCGTGGGAACAGGCTACAGTTGATGGGGAAATGCGTGTAGCACAGCACCTTAGGAGATGCATTTCCATTCGAGATGCGCGTGGCGAGGCTCTGCGAGGCTCTAGAAATGTGTGAGTTCCAAGGGTGGTTGGGGGTGCCAACCCACTACACCGATGCGGAAGGGACAACCCTGCGAAGCCGACGCGGTTTGGTGATCGCTGCAATGTCATAGTGTCCACTAGTGAGACGGCCAAATCTTTGCACCTCACAGCTTCTTGCAGCCTCCATTCCTGCCTGGCGACTTCGCCGATGGAATTGAAATGACTTCCAGGCCAACCACTCCGTGGACTCCTGTCCCTGAACCTGGACTGCCCCTCATCCACGACGATGAGCCTTTCGCTGAGCTCGTCAGGAAGCTTTCTTTGTGAGTCCGTTCTTGACCCTCGATACCTCTGCATCGGCCATCCTACCAGAAGTATCCAGCCTCTGTTCAACTATCGCTGGCTGCTAGCATCCAGATCGTCTCGCAATTGACCTTTGTCACATGACCTATCTTTCCTCTGCCTGCAGCGGGTCGCTTGCCACCATTCTCAATTCATTGAATCTAACGGCCATCAGTTATCTTATGGGCATAATCGAAGCACCACATACTTTTGATGAACTACGCACCATCCCTGCAGGCCGTGCGCTTGCCCCGCTCATACGATATCTGTCCGACGATGTTCAGCATCCTGCCATTGTTTCCGCCCTTCTGTGAGTACAATTGGCGCTTGAAGACTGCTGTCAGGATTGATGGGTAAGACTAACGCACTTCTAGCGCCCTCAAGACGCATTTTTCTGCTCTCGAATCCGACGATGATCGGGGCGTGAATGAAGCCAGGGGCTATGCATGCGAGATCGTTGCATGGCGATTCGTCACTCATCTCTCCGGGCGAGATGCTATTGACTTCCTTCTTTACGAATTACCGTCACCCCCGAAAACTACCGATCGACGTCATGAAGCGACATCTGAAGCCTTATCCCACGAAAATGGCCATTCACTATTAGCCACGGCTAGTGAGGAGACAACTCTCCTCCCCGAACCGCCTTCAGAGCGTCCTCAGCTTTCGGCAGCATCTTCTTATTTTAGTTCCGATCCTATATCACAATCTAGTTCGGAGCTAGCTGCGCAAAGCAATGAATTCACATCTCAGTTCGTGAACTTAAGCGCACTGGAAATTGCCGCCGTTTCGGGCTCGAAAAAGTTCCTCAGCCAGAGAGCGGTACAGAGAATTATCGATGGTATATGGCGGGTGCGACTATCCGGGGATGTCAATCAAACTCGACTGATAGCTAACTTGCGTAGGGAGATATCGTTTTCTGGGAAACATTGAGTGTCAACTCTGTCAAGCACCCGAAATTATACAATCGGAGGTAGGATTTTTGTGCATATACCTAATCGTCTCTTCTCTGCTGGATATTTCACTAACGAGGAGGGTTTAGGCGTGCAGATCCCTTTTGTAGGCTCAGAGTTCCTCGTTATCTTAAAGCCTTCGAAACCGTGTTCTTCGCTACATGTACGTAAGCTCCGGGTACATGGTCTATGTCCCCGTCTTTGTACTTTTCCCTTACATGTTCACTACCCACATCCCACTCAAGTCGTATCTGAAGATTAGAAGACTATACTTATAGAAGTGTTAAGCGGGTTCTGGCAGTACTGAAGTCCCTTTCTGAAGATCATGCTAATTGTACCCACACCTTTAGTCCTGGCGCTATATTATGCTGTGCTCGTTCAAAGAAGCTTTTCTCATGTCACTCTCACGGAAGTCCTACTGTACATTTGGATCGCAGGATTCGCATACGACGAACTCGGAGAGATGAGAGACGCGGGTCAGACGTCCTTTTACACTGCCGACTTCTGGTTTTTATGGGACCTTGGTATCGTGGCCGTGGGCACAGCATTCCTGATCCTCAGTGAGTAAGCTAAAGACGTGCTAATCTACCTTCGATACTGAGTGCGTTAGGGATCGTCGGTCTGAATATCCACTCGGCTGAAGTCATCGAAATGTCGTTTGACATTCTCGCTCTTGAAGCACTGCTGTTGGTTCCGAGGTATTACCACTTATTCTTTAGGAACAGCCCGGTCATGACTTACACTCCTCTAGAGTATGCTCACTCTTATCCCTATGGCCTTATTTCGGAACGCTGGTAAGTAAATTCTAAAAACACTGCGCAGTTTCCAAGTGGACTGGCATAGAGGCACAAGAGTGCGTGTCTCTTCAGGTGTTGAGGAATACCTGGAGCTTTCGGCCTTTCGGGGACCTATCCAAAGATTACGGCACAGCAACCTCCCTGCTAACACAAAAGCAGATACCATGCCTCAAAGAGATGGTGGGTGTCCTGACCCAATATACGGTGTACTTGACCGACTCTAATCTCTCTGCAGACGAAAGACTTTATCAAGTTTCTATCACTAGTGGTCATCCTGTATCTCGGTAAGATCCAATCCACCGCTTCAGCCCCCATACAACGATGGAGAAAGCTCATGGACTGCCTAGGCTTCCTCACAACATTCACCTTGCTAGCTCGGGATCAGGTCACTCCCAGTGATATGTCTTGGATTCTAGTGAAGGTCTTCTTTGGGTGAGTGAGGCTGTGCCTAGCCACAAAGTGTATTCTAGGCTGGCTAATGATGCATACAGCTCAAGTTACCTAGGATTCGTAAGTCCACCAATAACCTAGATGGTGAGCTCCGCCACATGGAGATGCCAGGAACTGACGGAAAACGTCAGGACGTGGCTAAGGAAATGTAAAGACTACCACCGAATGAACAGTTACGTAGGTGACTCGATCGCTGATTGGCCTCCAGATCCCCATACTTTGGGCCGCCTGTGATGGTAGGGTTTTGTCCCCTACACTACATGGACTTTCCGTCTGCTGACTGAGGCCGCAGCTCATTTTTGTGGCTTTGACCAACATTCTCCTCATCACGTCACTCATATCTCTTCTCTCAAACAGCTTGACAAAGGTACGAGAGTCCCGTTCCCATTCTGTGAATATTGCATGGGCCTAGTAAGCGAATTTAAAATCTTGGCAAATTGATTGGATGACCGCGTCTTTCGAACAAACCCCTGCAAAGCGCCACGGTCCACCATCTACCCCAAGCCTCACCAGCCCGCAACACCCGCTCCGCTACTCTCTGCTTGCACACCGTTTGCCTTTTCGAACACTTGGACTTTACAACGTGCAATATGTCGAAAATTCTGCTTCGGTCGCCGGTGGAGGCGGAGATCGCGCTCGACCGAACCGTCGCTAACACCCCTACCTAGGTCCTCGACCATGCTCGTGATGAGTATCTCTACATGTGGGTACTTTTGTGCCGGTAAGGCTCACTTCACCGCATCGCCACTGACCGCAGGTTCTGAATAGTTATTCGGTATATGTCCTGGAAGCTTCGACATCGAACCGTTTGACGTACTATCTACCGCCGCTAGTAAGTTCGTCGCTATTTTCAGTGCCTCTTGAAACGTTCCAGGTAACCGCCGGCAATGCTCCACGCCGCAACCATAGCCTTGGAACGTCTTCATTGCTGTTCATGAGCCAACCGCTTATGATGTCTGGATGCCGTGAAGACTTGTGGCCTAAGCTTGGGTTGGTATGGACTGTTGTCCGGCGGTCATCGAATAAGTCTCATTTGGTGAACCCAAGTCCACAGACAAGTGCGCTATCATCGGCAGGGCATTTTCATTTGGCTACTCCCGTAACATTGCCAGACGTAAACGTTGGAGGCACGTTCAAGGCTGTCACTGACGATTCCTTGCAGAACCTGATTCCGTTGTTCTTTCGACCCCTCAGGCTCGTTCTTCCCTCAGAGCGGCTACGACACACTCGTATTGTGCTGCTAAAACTGACCCATTTCCCCTTTGTTGCTGCAATATGGGTTTATGAACACGGTAGCAGCTACTTTGCGGGTCGTTTGAAAGGCCAGAACTCGCGCGTATCATCAATGGGAGGACCTGAAACGTCGACGGCGGCGAGGCGGCCATACCTAAAATGGACACTTAATTCTCCTCGAGCGCTAGCAGCTGCAACGGGGGTCCAAGCCTCGCTGGATGGAAACCTTGGTGGTAGATCTCCTACAAGGAATCGCCATGATACCGCAACGGGCCCATCCGAGTCGGAGGCTCAGATGAGATCATTGGTTGTCAAGCTTAGTTCACAGGTGGAGCAACTCACTGCCATGATCGCTCAGCTTCAAGGGCAGCAAGGCACGGGGTTCGCCGATGGAGAGTAGGCGCTTCTGGTGCCGGGTAGGCATGCGAGCTTGGGATATCCATCACATGGCAATCAAGGGAAGGACAAATCTATATGAAGGTCATGCCAACCCCAGAGCGGACTGAAATTGGCGCGCGTGCGCACGAAAGTGTTGGTATAGAACGAACCCAAAGTTTAGCAAATGGAAGCACGGGTGTCAGACACTGAGCTTAGCACAGACCGGGTGACAGATGCTGGTGGCGGCCCTCGAAGCGCGAACATCACACAGCACCTCAGGATGCAGGGGCCAGTGCTCACCGTTCGATTGCGGCTAAGTTGGAGGCGCGTGAGTTTGGCGCAATCTGATTCGGACCGCGATGCGGTTCCCACTGCTCGGGACGCGCTAGAGGTGCAGCACCACGAACATGCCACCCGCCCCATGCACCTTCCCTTCTCCTGCCCGGCCCACACCCCCTCCTGCTGCTGCAGCTTCTGCGCGACATGCCCCCTCCTGCGCCAGCCTCACTAGGTAGCCCTTCGAGAACGATGCTGGCCTTTGCCGCCTACCGCTCGCGTCTCGAGGGCCGGGGTCTTCTCTCTCATCTCCGAAGTCTGCCTCGTCCTCATATGCCGACTGTTCTGCTGTTTGCATCCGCACACCGCCGCATCGTTGTAAAAATACCCTTCCATCACTTGGTCTCTGCACTGCGGCTATCTGTTGTCTTGGATGAGGTAGATTTATACTTCACACGCCGTATCTTCGTATCTTCGTATCACAGAAATCCTCCTGCCCGTTCTCTTCCTTTCTTTACGCGATAGTTGCGAGGTAAACATCAGGGTACTTCAAAGTAGCCACGCTCTCTAGCTTCTTGCACCAGCTCCAGGCCAACACTCTTCACCATCGCGCCTCCGCTCGTTATGGACTCCAGGCACCAACACTCTCCTCCAACTTTGTCGCCATTCCAACGAGCACTCAAACACGCTCCGTTGACTCAATCGCCAACATACCCTTCTCCAGCGCGGAGTGACTCCGATTCCGTCAGCTACACTCCTGAGGGACTGGGTCTCTACAACTACTCGATGCCACTTCATGGTACCGGAGCGCAATCCAATCCGTTGTACCCCCCGTCTCCACAGCCAACCGAATCTTGGAATGGACTTCCGAGTGAACCGTCTCCGTTGCTGAACGATAGTCATGGGGATGCTTGGCCCCTTTACGAGCAACCGGTATCTCGATCCCCTTTGCCGTGGAATAGCCAGTTTTCATTTTCCCCATCAGGATTTATAGGCGGCCAACGATCGCCTGTACATCCACAGAACCCTGCCCTCTCTCATCGCTCATCTTTATCCTCCTCTAGCGCATTGCCAATGTACTCCCGAAGTGCGTCGGAGACTGTTTTCGCTCCCCGGGTCAAACTCGAGGTCAATTCGGACTGGCCCTTGGACGGCGATTCACATGACGTTCTACAAAACCAACCCTTGACGGTTTCGCCTGAACAGCTTTCCACGGCGACGTTTCCATATACTTATAGCTATACATCACCTCCAATGCTAAAGTACGAGTCCTCCCCCGATGGTGGGAGGACAGTTGAACGAACCAGGTCTGATCGATCGCATTCCAGAGGAAGACGCAGGACCTCAAGTAGGATGGATGAAGTTGCTGGACCAATTCCACGTCAACGTATGCGCAGGACTCCAACGACTCCTGATAATGCGAATTTTCGTTGTGATTTCTGCGGAAAACTCTTTCAGAGAAGCTACAACCACAAGACACATTTGGCTACCCATGACCCAAAAAGGCCCAAACCTAATCACTGCCAGTACAAGGGGTGTAAAATGGAGTTTGTAAGAAAGACAGATCTGCTTCGTCATGAGTCAAGTGTTCGACACCCTGTGGATGTCAAAGAGAAAGCCTCACTAAAGCAAATACAGGTACATATCAAGTCTCGAGATTTCAAATGCTCCCTTTGCGACCAGAGCTTTGCGCGAAAAGACACTCTTCGAAGGTAGCACCTTCTTTACCTAACGTCTACTGTGTGCTATGCTAAATTCTGCAAACAGGCATGAGGAGGATGGCTGCCAGAAGCGCAATCAAATCAGGGACGCGAATGCCGAAACAACACGCATGCCAGCGAGGTTGGGGGGTTCGTCCAGTCGACTGGACTTCCGTCATTCTGACCGTACACTCTTCAAGACCGAAGATGACTACTAAAGCATAGAGCAGTATGTGGTGGACGGAACTGGGAGGATTCGTGAAAATGGCACTATGGGACTATGGTATTTGAACGCAAGCCAATCAAGGCTTCGGAGCTGACAGACTTTGAGCATCACCGGCGTTGGTAGGTCCATGTATTTCCAATAGCGATAGATATATTTCTTTGGGGGTCACTTTGGCACAGCCAAATCGGCAATCGGCCATTTAGAACAGCTCAACTGAAATGGAAGATCCATTCTACTCAATCTACTGATATCACTTGCGACCAGGTGTCAAGTGCTGGCCTGCCGCCGTCGCCATGGCCGTAGCCAGGCAGCAGCACTTAAAGGATTCTTAACCGGCTAGGATACAGGGAAGAGCGGAAGGACAAGGACTACGGGCTCTAAACGTTGTACTGCCGTCGGCAAGGATCAGCTCCCGCGAACCGGGGATCTGCGCAGCAGCCAACCATCGAACCTTGACGTGTGATCGCCTGCATCGCACTGTGGGGCATCTGCAGTCAGTTAGCCGCTGGACCGCCCCCTATGTGGCAGCTTGATAAGTGCCAACAACCGCTTGCTGTCGCTCCCATATGCCAACATACGGCACAGCGTCTACCAAACAACCGCTGCAGAACGCCGTCAGAAACGGTGGCCTTACGTAGGAGCTCGCTGTTCTTTTTTTTTTTTGGAATCATCTGGCACGATCTCGCCCGACGTCTCATTCAGCACTCTTTGTTCTGCAGCGTGCAGAATAGGGACAGGTCTCAAGCATCTCGCTGGCCCATGCTGCTTTGCTTGTTTCACGCCCTTCCCCGCTGCACCGTGCAGTGCTAGGTCTCGGCTTCTTATCCTGTGCGAATCAGCGCGCTTAAGCATGCACGGCTCAAAGCGCCCTGCCTAGCTCTAGCCCTACGTCCATTATTGCCCTAACGCTGGGCGCAAAGCTGCTTCAGTCGAACAAAACCATCGTTTCCCGCTCTCCTTCCCGGATGCGGGTATGTTGCTTGTAAGCCTAAACCTTTCAAGTACAATACACACACAGACTTTGTATACCTAGACACTTTCCGGCGGGAGTCAATGAGGGCAACTGGCTTTAATAACCTTTATTAAGTCCAAACGAACGATGCACACCCTTAGCACTGGTGTTGATAAAGGTAGCTACACCCTAGACTTTCATGATACAGTTGTTAAAGGTACGAACCTTGGAAGGCATAAGGATTACATGCTCCATTATTACGTGCACGTCCCCGTCAATAATTTACAAGCATCTTACGCGCGCCCTCTTTCCCATCCCCACGCTGCAACCGACATTCATTAACTCTTCTCACTGCCTGAACCCGATACAATGGAAAACCACTCAACTTACTCCGAATTAACCCCCATCTTCTCAGGGTTGTCAGCTGGCATTACTTCAGCTGCTATTTTTCTTTTCTGCCCCATCGTCACCTCAAGTGTGTGCTTATCGTCCTCCGCCATGAGCAGTCATGGGCGGCGAGTTCCAGCTCCGACATGCATGATATTGATCCCTCGATGGCCGAGACCTTGTTGGGCATTATGGAAGACTCAGCCACTCTCCGTCCGGTTCACTGCGTTGGCCGACAACAACACATGACCGTGAAAAGCTGCGGGCCGAGTTGTCGCATCTGCGGACCGCTCCTCCATTTCGTTCCGTGCGCAGACCACCAAACGCACGCCGTACTTTCAAGCGTTGCACAAAGATCTGCCCATTGAAGATTCTCAAGCACCGAATGAAGATCAAGCAGAGACGCCACCAACGGGGTCGTGTAGAGCGTGGTGCACAGCGAGTGGCATTGCTGGACCCGACGTGATTGAATTTGACGCTCTTGGGATCTGCAGCAGATCCCTCCAATCATCGGGCAACGCATTCCGCGCCACCCGCCTCTCGGGCCATCTGCAGATCCCTAATGCACTATGTAATCCTCAAAGCGAGCCATGAAGCCCGATCTGTCTGCCTGTGCGCCGTGCGTCTTATCCAAACAGCAGCAGCAATGCAGCATCCTAGAAAGTGCCCGCTCCCATCGCTGTCTGTTCGTCAGCCTGTATTCAATTAATTATGTTCCAACAAATGGACATGACGGAGTTCCCAAAGTCCGCTGGTGCACTGGATATGCTTAATTCCTACCAACAGAAGAGTTGTCCGTCTGACACTTTACCGGGAAGTTTTTCGGCCGACCCTTGTGCCACGCCATGTGAGAGAAAGCAGCATGCGGTATGCCAACTAAGCTTAATTTTAAACAGTAAAATTGAGGCCTCGACAGAGGAGCATGAGAGGATTTCGTTTCGAGATCTTTTCATGCAATTTTCTGATCACAATCGATGAAATGGCGACGGAAGAACTTCTAAGTTTCCGCCGCAATCGGCGGAGGTGGGGGTATATACAAAGCCCAAATGAGACTTCAAGTGATACTCTAGAAACCCCTATCCAGTTGATAAGGTCTATTCCATTCCAACGCAGATTGTATATTCGAGTCCAAACATAGCATGCTCCACGAAAGACACGACCCATCCGCGTCCTCCAAAGTTTTACTCCGTCAGCTGAGTAGATAACCTGATCGCCGGTACACGTCCACATCCACGTCCTCATATTTATAGCAATAAACAAGCTTATCCCATAACGGTTGTGTAATCCTCCGTTCCTCGTGGTCGATCTGCGTGACATTGAATTTACCGCGGGCTGACTGCATACACTGGGGCCAGGCGAACAGTCAGGAAGCCTTCCTTCGCTAGGTCATTTGCAGCTGCATGACGTAAGCCACAAGGCTGTAAGGCTGGGACTCTGGAGCGCATAGGCGGTTATCATCGAGGCTGCGGCGCCAAAAAGTGGACTTTTACCGCCAGAAGCGCGGTGCATAGCCGCTGCAGCTCGCTAATCGTCTATGTGCGCCTAAAAGACGCTGCATCCGCAAGGGTAAGCCCGAAGCCGTGGCTTTGGCGTTTCCAGCGGCCTTGAAGCGCCGAGAGCTGAAGCTTTACTTTAACGTCAGGTCATGAACGGTTGGTTGGATTCACTTCCTCATTTACGACCAAATTAATGGGCCAAAAGTGCTGGATTTAATTCTATGCTAATCCAGATCCCGAAACAGCGCATACTATATACTATTATGCGCGTTGGCACGCTTTTTGTCGCGGCTAACTCTGAACGGTGAGCGCACCCTGGCCGCGAGTGCTCTGAACGGTGAGGCGGGCCAAGCCAGATGCACAACACTGAATGTCGACGACAACGATACAACAACTACATAGGTTTTGGAGGGAAAGCAAAAGATATTGTGTTCTCAAAGTCTTTGAGAGCCTTCTAAATACTTACGACAAGAATATCGATGTTTTTCAACAAGTTCTCATGAATTGTTGCAGGGTTCTGGTCGGGAGCCAGAAGTCACGAATTTGCAGATAGCATTGTGTGCATCATTTTGGACCTTTACTCGGGGATTGAGATACGTCTTTTGGGATCATACTTCAGGCAAGTAGTAGCTGCGCTTTTGTGTAGAGATTTGATATCGAACAGCTCTGCACGTTCAAGGCGTGTTTAACAGTCATTGCGGTCTCATTTGTAAGGTTTACTATATGTTATGTCTCTCCGTGAGCTCCTATTACTGTAGCAGGTCTTTAGTATGCATCATTATTCCCATGACTCATCAGCAGTTTCGTACTGTACAAACACACTGAAACATACACAAATGTCTCATGAAGCATTCGCAGCCTCACATGTTTTGAGTTTGAAAGAACTCGACACAAATGCTCGAGCATTCCACACAACTCCGCCTCTAGATGAAATCGCCGGACCCATAGCCTCCAAAGGGGTTTGGTGGTCCTCCCATTCTACCACTGCCAGGAAATCCGGGCCCTCCTCCACTCCTCCCATGCCTAGGGACACCGCCAGGCCCAACAGGATCAAAGCGCGCACCAGGAGGCGCCATTGGGTCGTATCCTTCTTGCCCTTGCCCCGCAAACAAGGGGTCATCAAATGTAGGATGCATTCCTCCACCTCCACCTCCTGGTCTTGGAAGTCCGCCTCCAAAATGAGGTCGAATAGGGTCATGTGGGCCAAGGCCTGGCGGATAGAGATCATCCTGGCCAATATTAAGAGGGTGACGCCCGCCTTGGGTAAAACCGTGCGGGGGCCGATTGACTTCGTATTCATCCTCAAACCCGGGCATAGGTTCCGGAAGAGGACGATGGGGATCGGGGCGTGCAGCAAGCGGGTCGTTAAAGGGATAAGGGCGAGCGTGTTCAGGCGTTGGGCTGGGATCATCTCGTGTACGTTCGGGCACTCTCCCGGGGGCACGCCGTTGGCCGGGATCTGCAGATTCCGATTGAGTGGTGGTCTCCTCGTACCCTTCCTTATGAAGACCGGGGGCTATTTTCTGAATGACCGAGATCTTGAGGAGGGAGGCAAAATCGTCTAGACGGCCAGGGGATATAAAGACATGTTGAAGAAGTCGGGCTGCATCTTCTAAGGATGTATCGACTTCAAGAGGTGTAGCAGGTAAAGATGACTCGGAAATGTAGTCTTTGACGGCCACGTCAAAGCTCGTAGTCTTGTCGTCGCCGACAGCGATCCCGAATATGACTGCCTTCCCGCCAAGTCTATTTACTTTGACTAGGTATTCCATTGCGGACTGGGCATGAGCGTATCGGAAGGCATATGAGGATGTTGCGTTCCATTGCCCAGGTAGAGGTTGTGGGTTTTGGGCGTCAGCCTGTGCTTCTAAACAGCTGTCAGCAGGCGGAGGCGAAAACATGGGAGCAGCTGTTTTTCTTGCCTATCTTGTGGTCCTCTCCAAGACCTATCAGTCGAAACCCCACCGCGATCATGCCAGCGTGAACAGCGAGGGCAATCGCATCAAAGGCATTCTTCAGCTGCGGTGATACGCTTCTCGATAGACTTGTCGCCATGAAGGTCGCTAGCGATCCCGCGCTAAGCGGGTTTCCCGCAGTATTCCGCTGTGCCATTGTTCTTACAGTGAATATCGTATTGCAAGGATTGGACGGGGTGTGGCAGGAGAAGGCAGATGGTGGACTACCATGAGGAGGTCCTTATATGTTCACAGCTACGTTAGGCAGAATGAAATACGCGGTGGCGCTGGCGGGACGCGGAAAGCTTTGACCTTTGCCGCTTGGTGCGGGTCATGCTTATGTCATTTGCACGTGATATAGGCCTCATTACTAATCGAGCTCATTCGTCGAAGGGAGTCCTTCAACATGGTCCAACCTTTGCGCCTTGAAAACGTCATGGCCTGCTACCGAACAATAAACGCCGATGATGCTGGGTACAAAATGCAAGGTCGCTAAACATGTACGAAGAAAGTCCGAAGGTTCAAGGAGCCTCAGCGCACAAGATCATTCATCCACAAGCGATCGGCCGAGCTGATCGTTTGGTTCTTGAAGTACCCTAAGAAGATTGCCCTCAGCATTGAGATAGGATAGTAGAGACATTGCGAAACTTACGAGAATTGCTTGACCAAGGTCCCTTCGCCGCCTTTTTCCAAATCCACATTGAAAACGAAGAAGTTCCCCTCGCTTGTAACAACCATGACCTGAGGACCATTGTTACTTAGCGCAACGACGGTTCTCATTGGACCTGAAGATGCCCCAGAAAGGGAACGTGGTATTTTCACCCAAGCAAAATCCCGTGTCGGCTCCCAGATTTCCGCAACGGCGCTCGGTAGATAGCCCCCAACCGTCGCTGCAAACGTCTTCCCCACATTTTGCGATGTTCGCCGTATCATACTCGCGAAGGTCGGGTTCAAAGGCTTTCTTTCTACAGCAGATTCCGCATTGCTCTCCTCACATTCAGATTTGTCTCGCGCCTCCTCGCTGTTGGGACTGTTGCTGCGCTCTCGTGAGGCTGAAGACGGTCGTATCAAGGAGGAGATACTATTGCTTCGGCTTGCATCAGGACTCGCTAATCGGAATATATGGACCGTCTCAGTTGCCGAGGAAACACAGAGTAATGTCGAGGTCGAATTAAACGACATGCTGAATATGCGTGCCGGTATCGAGCCTCTTCGGAACTGATAAAGTTTCTGCGCGTCTGGAACCGAGAATACACGTATTATAGTGCCCTTTTCCGAAGCCGTCGCCAGAAGAGTACCCTCGTTATTCAAGGCTATACATGACAGCGGAGAATGGTGTGCTTCAACCACGTTGACCGCTTCCATCTTTGTTGCATCGAATATAAGTACCTCTCCAGTTGTCGGTGCGATGTGATTTGCCGTAGGCGGGGCGTGTGAAGGAGGCGCGAACGTGGAAGGAGCGGCTTTCGTAGGTAGAGGATACACAAGATAGTTATGCTCTGAGGAGGGCGACAAGGCACAAATCGCTAGCTGACATTAGTTAAGGTCGAAGAAAAGCAGGCGACAGACTCGGGCGTCGTACCATTGGGATTCGGAGAAGTGTCGGCAGTATATAGCATTTTCATGTTGCTAATGTCATATATGTATATCTGATCTTCCAATACAACGACCAGTCGTTTCCTGTTCAACCTCACTGCTAGCACCCGAGTAGGAAAAGTGAGTTCACAGATCGTTGAATGTCTCTGACTCGAGTCAGCAACCGTTTTGGAACGATTCCTTTCAGAATCTTCCGCACGTACTTTGGTGTTCTGTATGCGAAGAACTCGGGGTGAAAGGATCAGAGCGACCAAAGAAGTCGAGAAGAGCATCTCTAGAATTGCAATGTCGCCCTCTTGGGATTCGAAGCATTTGCTGAAGGGGTCGGTGTAGTATAGGCGGAAGCCCTTGGTTGTGCCTATACGAAGGGATGAGCTATTTGATGCTGGATTTGTTTTGATTGGGAGTTCGTACCAACACCGAGAATACTATGATCCTGGTTGAAAGTTACGAAGTTCATAGCCGTCATTTTAGCTAGCTGGGAAGGAAGTGAAGCTGCGGGAGGAGATGACCGTCGAGCTGGCAGTGGTCGCAGCGCTGTGTGGAGGGCGAGTTTGGGTTCGGAGTAAGCAGTGCTAGCATGGAAGACATGTATATGTAGTCTTTCGTGGAGGACTGTGGGTGTGTGAACGGAGCTCCCAGCTGCAGAGCTTCAAGTTGCGAGGTATCTCCTAGGCCCCCGCCAGTCGGGTGTCCGTGCCGCCATTCACGTGCTCTCCACCAGATATTTTTGGCGAAATTCATTCCGAACGTACATTCACAACCTAAGGTTTCCCACTCATCGCTTCTTCAATCCAATACAATAATACTCACATTTTCCTCCTACGCAATTCCCGCATCGGCATACTTTGGTGGCCGATGTTGGAGAGATGCCTTCTAAATCCATACGCCCCACTCGCCGGGCAAAAAGCGATAAGTCTATCATGGGCGTGAGCGCATCTCACCATCACCTTCCCACCTATGATGCTGAGTGTGGTGCAGACGAATGACAGCAGCATTGTTTCGAAACGGAGTGTCTCCAAGCTATATTACCCACTCGAGCCGGACTTCTATGAGCCCTTTGCATGCAAGTTCCAGAGAAGACATCCTCTCATCAACAGGGGCTATTGGCTTCGCATGCACCTTATTGAGCATGTTGTTCGCCAGTTTCTGGAGCAAGATGTAAAGACAGAAAAGGTGGTCGTCAATCTCGGCTGTGGATAGTGAGTAAGAAACCCCATCATCATCGTCTCTCGGCCAACCCCCTAAAGTAACTAGTGATCCCCTACCGTTCCAGTTTTGGCACAGGTATGCGTCGCTATGCGAACGCACTCTGTTCATCGACGTCGACTATCCGCAGCTGATAGCGGAGAAGAAAGATCGCATTCTTTCTGCCAATCTGCTCGAAGCTACTGTTCGGCGACAAAATCTTACCACAGCCGATGTTCCCATTTTTCTTCGCTCTGAGAAATATGTTGCCCTCGGCTGTGATCTACGAGATCTCAAAACGCTCGAAAAGGTACTAAAAGAAGACCTGGCGATTACCTCTCAGCCGATACTCTTCATTTCAGAGGTCTCCCTTACATATATGAAAATTGAGGAGTCTGACCCCTTGATACACTGGGCCAGCTCCTTTGACAATGGTGTGTTTCTCAATTTTGTAGCGTGACCGTCTAATATATCGCGTCTAGCATGCTTTTGCTTGTTAGAACAATGCCTTCCGAACGGCGTTGAGCATCCATTCGCACAAACCATGATCAAGCATTTTGAAAAACTTCGTACCCCACTACAGGCAATAAAGACATACCCTCGAATTGATCAACAGAAATGTCGCTTTCTGAAGCTTGGTTGGTCTTCGGTCCAAATCATTAGGACTCTGTGGGATATCTGGTTTGATCCGCAAATTGTAAGCCATGAGCAACGGCACTCCTTAGACGCTGTTGAGCCATTCGACGAGTGGGAAGAGTTTGCTTTATTCGCTGCTCACTACTTTCTTCTTGTCACAAAGAACGCTTGCGGTGAACGCCTCGACCACGCCGCGCCGAGAGCCGAGGATACTGTTTCAGAATGCAAACCAGATCTGACATTTCTAGAAAGTCAAGACATTGAAGCCGATCGCTTTTCCTTCCAGTCCCAAGGCGCATCATCAAATCTGCGACGATTTCCCGCCGCATTTGCATTGGGACGCAACGTTGTCGCTTTTCACGGGGGCCACGGCACGCAAACACGATTGAATTCAATCGACTTCTACATGAGAAGTGAACCGAACAGACTGGTTGACAAATACCCATCCACACGGGCATATATGTGCCACACAATCACGGCTATCGACGAGGACAAAGCTCTTATGGTGGGTGGACGAGCGTCGCCAAATCAAGCATCCCCGGATTGCTGGTATCTGAATGGTGGAGCCTGGAACGCGGCACAGAATCTTGAGCCCGCACGCTTCAGACACTGTTCCGTGCGAGTCGGTCTATTCTGGAAGGGCACCTTTGCCAAGGCAATCCTTGTGTTTGGTGGTAAAACAAGCTCTGGAAAGGTCTTAGGAGAGTGGAGACTGTGGATCTCAAATCATGGCTGGCAGAAAGTTCTTACCAAAGGCTCTTGTCCATCGCCAAGATTTGGTGCCGCTATGTCCACGCTGGGGAATTCAAATAATCGAGGGATTCTCATCGGAGGTATGTCGGCCGAGGGAATGATTTTATCTGACATGTGGGAATGGGAGTTGAGAGACGGTGAAATTATAACGATCACTTTCAAAAGCCGCATGAGCGATGTATCTCCGGACTATGCACGGTCAAGCTACCCGAGGATAGGCGCGTGTTTGCTAAAGCTGGAAGACGAGCTCCTCCTCTTAGGTGGGGTCACCGCCGGACGATTACCTAGCTCCACGGACGAAGTCCTACGTATTCGCTGTGGAAAAGTCGTCCATATCGAAAAAGTTCAGATTTCATGGTCTACTGGCCCACGCCCACTCTTTATCGGATTTGCAGCAGCCAACGTTTCCGACTGTGAGTTGCTTGTCGCCGGCGGCGGGGCAGTGTGCTTTTCGATGGGTAGTTATTGGAATGAAGGCCACATTCGGATCAAGAAAGTCAACTCTCCCGCTGCTGACCCCTGGAGACTTATCATCGACCGTGGGCATTCCCTGTCGCAGCCATCGGCGCCGAAACAGTTATTCAGGGAAGCTTCTGATTTTTCTACTACGAATGATTTCCTGGGGGCAAAGCGTATTAGCCCAAAGATAGCGATAATTCCAAGGATTTCGATACAAACAGGTGAACAATTTCTAGACATAGTTACTTCTTCACGACCGGCAATTCTAGAAGGACTTAACCTGGGTCCTTGCACGCATTTATGGACCATGGATTATCTTCGAGAGCAAATCGGGCCGGATCGACCTGTAATAGTACATGTTTGTGATTCCGACAGAATGACTTTCACTGACAAGAACTTCGCCTATATGAAAAAATCGTTTATGGACTTTATTGACGGAATATCTCAAGGCGACAAGTGGTATATGCGTTCAGTATCCGCGACACAGCCTACAAAACATGCCGCGAAACTTGAAGATGATTTTCCCTCCATCGCCGCAGACTTCCAACTACCAGAAATACTCTCATTTGTGACTGAGAATATGCATAGTGCGCCTTTGCGGATATCTGGGCCTGTTTCACTTTGGCTGCACTACGACGTTCTGGCAAATGTCTTGTGTCAAATAAGGGGAACAAAAACACTCAGGCTCTTCCCGCCGTCAGACGTAGCCCATTTAGATTTCCCACCAGGTGGATCCAGCTCGAATGCCAACCTTTTAACGCTCGATAATCCCATTCTTTCCTATCTACATCCCCACGAAGCTGTACTCAAACCTGGAGATGTTCTATTCATCCCTCCCTTATGGTCGCACACTGCCACTCCAACCGATGGAGTAAGCGTAGCAGTGAATGTGTTTTTCCGGAACCTCCACAAGGGATATGCACCAGGGAGAGATGTATATGGAAATAGAGACCTCCAGGCATACGAAAACGGAAGAAGGGATGTTGAACGTATTGTGAAAGCTTTCAGTGAAGTACCGGTTGATATAAGTAAATTCTATCTTGAGAGACTGGTCGGCGAATTGAAGGAGAAGATCGGGAAACTTGGTTCTTGAATCTAGAAAAGCTGGATCTATTGGAACTGAGCTTAGATGGAATTGTGTGATACTGCTATACCTCTATGGTAAACAATGCCCAGTAAATTACTTTGGACACAAGGTTCCTACAAACTATCCATATACTCTCTAGTTTCAGTGCGGCTGTTTCACTGTAGTTGACATATCCGGCTGGACTGCAAGGAGTGTGCTTGTCCCTGGTCACAATTCCTGGAAATCAAAGTCTCGAGATTTGGGGTAGTGTCGTATATCAGAAAGTACCCCAATGGCAGGCTTGGGGTTTATATGCTATCCAGGCACTTATCCCAGTACTAGGTATTCTACTTGTTCTAGAGGCATCGAATAATCAGTGACCTGCTCCCTGACAACCATCACACACTGTGTTCAAAAGGCAAGGTAAGCGTGCCGAGACAATGAATCCATCATATCGCACTACCGACAGCCTCCTTCGTCCGCTTTTCGGCCGCCTCGGCATCCTCGACGTGATCTTCGCAGTCGCATTTATACAGCCGTCGAAACTCGTATTGGGGAAGCCCCTCGAGGAGATCTAAAGCCGCGTTACTGGCTTTGATGCGGGCGTATCGACCGGACACCGCGGTCCCGGATGCAACAACTTCCCAATGCAGAAGGACCATTGCTACAACAGTTGGGCGAGCATGCGGTATAGTGGATTCGCATAGTCGTGTTGCAATCCTCCATTCGCGGCATCCTAAGTTGATGTTGAGCAACTTGGTGAGACGGGTCTAGTAAACGATTAGTCTTGAGCCAATGCCATATTGGAAGCAGATGACGTACGGTAGGATGGTTGTTTGCGAATGTATCGTAAATTGACATGTCTTCAAAGTATCTTCTGACGTGCAATTCAAAGAATCTCTGCACCTCGTTGAAATCAAAATCGGAGTCAACAAAAAGGGCAGCCACATAGGCTTCCACAACGTCCGCAAGACACTACGCAGTATTAGCAGGCTGAAATGAGTTCGGTGACAATACTTACTTTGGGAGGTTCGCTAACGGTCGTCCAATATTCAACAGATCCATTGGCCTCGCGCTCTGCTTCTCTGACCTCGGTCACGTACTCACTGATTTGATGATGTAGAACGGCGTTATTGTGACGAATGTGGCCGTGGAAATCCAGCTTGACGCATAGCGCTCCCAAAAATTTATTCGACACCATAGGCATCTTATGTTCCGTAAGCCACTGGGGATCCTTGTCCGGATAGCGGTAGAACAGATGCATGACGAAGACCATGTCGAGAAGGGAATCACCCAAAAATTCTAAGCGTTGATAATGAGGGATCTTCTCCCACATGAAAGACTGCGATGGATGAATGAACGCAGATCGTAAAACTCGTGGGTAGCGGAAATGGTAGGGGTGCTGCTGCTCCACTTTCGCTGCGAGGTCAGTTTGTGAGGCTGTAGCCTCCCCGGTTTGGTATTTCGGCTTGGTGTACGCCTTGAGATAGTCCGCCCACGTCTCCATCGTATGATCGTCATTGGACACCATCACTTTGACAGCCTTGACCGCTTGGTCCCAATTTGTCGGATTGAAGACCCCGGGTTTGTTATGTTCCATGAATGCGGCCCCGATGAAAGCTTCGCACACGTCTGCGATAGACTTGTCCCCCAAGGAGTGCTTGATCATCTGAACTCCTGTTTTCTTTGCACCCTTACCTTCAAGTAGCTTTAGACCCTCGGGATACCATGTCCGCCTAATTTATGTCAGTAAGATAGTTTAGAGTGCAGTTGCTCACAACTTACCGAGAGAACGCCATGCTGCGGACAAATTCATATAACTTTAAATCGATCGCGCTCTTGAACAGATTCTTGTTGCAGAGCAGACACATCCGCCGGACGTGAAATTCAAACTCGTTGTCGTCTGGCCTCTGAACAAATACTGAGATCGAGGTTGCCATCTTCAGAAAGCAATCGCCCATGAACTCTAGACGTTCATAATTCGGACCCATGCCACTCCTCAAATTGATCTTCTCATCTCCATGTTCATCGCTGTTATCAGAGTCTTTGGTGAGAGCCTCTAAAGCAAGCGCTGGACCTATTCTAAGCCCTAATAGCTTGCAAGCATCTACAGCAATGAGATACGACTCGAGACGATGTATTATCGCAGGGAAAACGTAGCACATGGCAACAAAATGGGTAGGAAGCTGTCGGGATATTAGTTACGAGAAATTGAAGATGCATCATAGACTTACGGCTGAAATTCTGATTGGCTGTGGACATACGAAGCAGCGAGTTACACCAGCAAATTCATCAACCTCTACTGGCGCTAACAAGTTTCGTCTGAAAGGGACTTTCTCCACTTCCACAACCGGTTGCGACAAATCCCATGTCCTCAATGCACGAGATTTATTCCAGAGACTTATAGAATAGTCAAGTATATTGGCCATGAACTTGTGCTTAGGAGCAGATGAGGGCACTGGATCTGTGGGGCTCAATCCCGGCGAGACTCCCACAGAGAAGAAACGTCTGCCTCCATCCCAGATGTCGACGAAGTAGCGATCCGCAAGACTCTCATTCGTCATTTCTGGCGTCCACCTGTACTCTTCATGTGTAGAGATCTCGTGGATAACGTCCCAATCAATAATATCTGCCGGGTTGTCATTACCAGACGACGGTGGTGTGTGCCACTGGGTCAGTGGCGCTATCCAATAAGACATCTTTGAGGTATCATGCTCAAAGGTCTTGGCGAAGACATCTTTGTAGACGCGCAAAGTTACCGTCGTAAGTTGTTCAAGCATGTCCTCAGAGATGCGGAAAGGCGAGCTTAGGGAATTAGAAGTTACCTGAGTTGCTCTCCCGTCGTTGAGGTAGATGGGAAATCGTGGTATGTTTGGGAGGACTGATTTCGTAATGAAACCAATAGGCCGATATGGCCTGTCTAAACCCGCCGTTACATTAAAAATAGTAAGGTATAGTTCGTCAGTAGTTGTGCTCCGTCCGGACTTCCAAATTTCGGGTTTGAGACGCATCGGGTATAGATCTTTTTTCTTTACATCGAGTGCAAGGAGAGCATTTTGCATAGCAGGACGTTCTTTCGAGACTGTGGAAAGCAGATTCTTATCCAAATGCTCTTTCGATCTAAGCAAAATACATGCCTGGAAAGCTGCTGAGCGCTTGGCCACAGCCTTTTTAGTGGCCGGACGACCAAGGGCAGAGTGGACCGGAGAAGTCTCTGGAAGCGTGACCTCATACACGAATTTTCCAGCCTCGGCGACCACTAATTCGTAGCTCGGCTGAAGGAAAAACTCGCTGGGTTGCTGCAATGAGGAAACGTAGTGTGCTAAGACCCCTAGGCTCGAGCTGTAAGTCAACTTGGCGCCGCTTGACGGGTCGGTGTAAGTCGGGGTCTTTTCTGTCGAGAGCTCTAAGCCCATGTCTGCATCTGCGCCGAGAAGCAGACGATCAGCTGGCAAGGTTTGACAAAACTCGCGCATGAGTTTCTCTGAGCTGCGGGCCTCGAATACCGCTTGTTGGTGGATTAGGTTGTCTTGCTCCATCATGTGTAGGTACTTCGAGTTTCTGTGTCTCGCTCGGCCTCGTGATTGGATGTAGGAGATCATAGTCTTGTAAAGATCGAAACGGACGACAAGATTGCACTGTGGAATATCGAGTCCTTCTTCGGCCACAGAAGTAGAGAACATGCAATTGAGTTCCCCTCTTCTGAAATTTGCTACAGCCAAAACTTGGTTGCGCAGGGATATGTTCAGATCACTAATCGTGGAGTTCACACCTACGAGTATGCCGCTACGCAGATGAGGGCCACCAAGATGACTGAAGATCAGATGCAGGAGACGCGCCGTATGTCTACGTTGAACAAAAACTATGCATCTAGAATCTGAGACTCTACAGAAGTAACGTTGGAGCCACTCGTGAAGATGGAGGACTTTGTCGCTTAGATCGTGAGAGTTTGGCTCAGGCATTCCGAAATCGTGATCTCTGATAAAGTCGGCAGCTTCCCGTAAATGGGCTATCTCTTCGTCCAGCTTTGAGATCGGTCTGACTTCTTTCTGGGCATGGAATTTCCGCTCTTCTCGCATCTCCATTTTCTGAGACTCTTCATCAGAAAGTGCATATGACCAGTATATATCGGATGCCCATCGGCCAAGTTCGGAACTGATTTGCTTCGACGCATCGAACAGTTTCTTGAAAGCCTCCAGGTTCCCGAAACGGGCTTTGAGTTCTTGATGCAAGGAGGTTTCGAACGGGGCTCTTAATCGGCGGTACGTGATGACTTGTTCCGATGGTCGAGAGATGTTGTTTCTCATTAGACTCAGGTCACTCGTTGTTGCAATCTTGCAATGAAGAAGATTTTCTAATTCCCTACACAGTATTAGAGTGGTAATGGGCAATAGTTAGCCGACTCACCTTGCACCCAGTTGGACATCAACCTTTGCATCGATAGGAGACGCTGTCATGCCAAATATTCTCGGTCGTTTGGACATATCTCCTTCGGCTTGGTAGTAGTCTTTGATAATCCTTAATGGTAGGCAGAATCAGTACTGATACGCTAATTTGCAACACTCTTCACTCACCTTGCATATGAGTGGTTTTTCTTCGCGTGATGCGCCTCATCGAAGATGAGCAGATTGATCTTGTCGATGCTAATGAATGAGTGCATGAGACATTGCACAAGAACCTCGGCGGTGCAGACGATAACCATATTGTTTCTGAAAAGCTTATCCCAAGTCTTCTTGGCCCACAATTGGGTCCCCATTGCTCCACAAATCCCCTCGACGTTCTGATCAAGACCACATCTCAACACATTCGCCTGCTGGAAAACGAGATTGACAGAGTCGACCTGCGCACACGTTAGTGGTAAGATAATATAGCAATTGATCAAATCCCACCAGGAAAAATGAGATCCTCTGAGGTTGACCGGCTGCCCTTCGCTCCAGTTCTTGATCAATGACATGGCGAAGCAACAGTGTAGCAATGTGTGTCTTGCCAGAACCAGTATCTAAAACGGCAATGATGTTTTCGTCTTTGGCCTTCAGGAAAAGCTCTGTTTGATAATCCCTCGGGTTAGTAATGTGTGAACTAGCCTCTTGTTTGGCTAAGATGTCTTTGATTGACAATGTCTCATCGTCAGCACCTTGGATAGCTTCTTTGACTTCTTGCTCTGTCATCTCTTCGGTCTTCTTGTTTGCCCAGGCTTTTAAGATCTCGTTCTGCGCCATTCGTTTCTCTGACGAAGTACGAGGGCCGTGTGGGTGGGCAATGTCCGTGTCAATCTCATCGTCATCAGGGTCAAGGTCAGACACGTCAGGTGTTTGTACATCGTCCAATTCTTCCTCGTCCTGGCGCAGAGTGGCCAGCTTGGAAGACCAGGCCATCTTCAGCAGCTGAGCAAATCCGTGTCAATGGATATCAGTGTGGTGACTTAGCTGCGCCCTTGACCTGGACGGAGTGAGGTGGGCCAGAAGAGGAGCACAGAACTCGGGTATATATAGTTTGGGGCGGTGAAATGGGTTCCCAGCACAAACAATGTGCAATTGGGTTGATGCCGGGTAAGTAAGTGTGGCTCATCCGTAGCAAACAACTGAACAGGCCTTCACCGCATTTGAAACTGCGGCAGCCTATGGAAGGCGCGCTACTCCGCCACATTGCGAAGGTCGGAAGTGCTTTCTTCTTCGCCCTGGTGGAGGAACGAGAGCCGTATGAGAGCTCGAGCTTGCGCTATGGTGTGATCGGGACTAGCGTAAATCATTTCACGTGACCTACTAGCCACATGCTTTTGAGCTACTATAGGACCTGCAGAAGCTGCTCATTGACCCGAAAACACATTCATCGATGGATTCTCAACCCGACAGTATTCGCGGTCTGTTCGCCAGAGCGGAGGGAAAACGCCATGAGCTGGATTCGTCCTGGGATTCTAACAACGCCGCTTTCCAAGAAACTCTCGCCGCTGCTATTGCCACCTATGAAGAATGCTTGAGGCTGGCTGAACATGTCTCACTCTTCAGCCCAAATGAGGCTCTGGATGACATTGCGACGAGCGATTTGCAGTAGGTGTTCCATGCAAGGTTCGCCATGGCTAGTCCTGAAGTCTCATCCGTCATAGGTACATGGCAATCAACTACCACCTTGCAGAGTTGGTATTGAAAGTTACGGGAGGGGGACGCAAAACATATTTACAGCGTGCGAGAGATTGTTATGAACGATTCCTTAAACTTCTAGATTCGTACGATATTCTATCGAAGACTGATGCGACATTGCTGGAAACCTATCTAGAGAGTCGGGATTCGTTCTCTACGGCTTCCACCACAGATCCTGCTGCGCGGAGAGAAATGAAAATCGCTAGGTTTAGAGAGGAGAAAGATCTGAAGCGTAAACTTGAGGTTGGTACTTGCCATTCGTGAAGCAACACTTTCTAAGACCAGACTACATGCTTTAGTATCTTCGGCAAAACCCCCATGCGTTAGAAAGCGATGATCTGGCACTACGCCAACTTCACCTGACAAGCATCATGCTCCATGTTCTTCAGTGTTTTCAATCGTTGGAATCTATTGCACTTGAACTACAGATCCTAGCTCTGGCACCGCCACCTGTACCCCATTCCCCGAATGCCATTTCGGAAGATGTTCGCCAGAGGAACGGGGGAGCCCGCGAAGGATATTCGGAACGCCTTGACACGTCTTTATCGGGAACGATAAATGCGGGCCCTATTCTAAGTAGTGATGGTAAACCGCTTAGACCGTTTACTCTACTAGATACTCGACAAAGGTTGCAGCAGAGCGTATTTAGGCCCGATCACAGCTTGCCGACAATGACAATCGATGAGTATCTAGAGGAAGAAAGACGAAGGGGCGGAATTATCGAAGGCGGTGGAGAGCAGTCTGGCATCAGACCAGAGCCGGACGAGGACGATTTGGAAAAGGCCGACGAAGAGACAATGAAAGCACGGGCATGGGATGAATTCAAAGAAGAGAACCCGAAGGGCTCAGGGAACACCCTGAACCGGGGTTGATTTCACAGGTCTAGCCAGAGCATGTCGAGCGTAGGGGAATGTATAGATTGCAGTCAATTAGTTGCCTCACCAGTCCTCAAACCAGAACGAAGACACAAATAACCACACAAACTTTGAAACAGTATTAGGGAGACTTGTTCTGAAAGACATTGTATTCCAAGCTTGGTACGAAGTCCGACCCATGTATTTCCCTTTAAGATCTACTCCGGTGAGTATGGCTTCAACCAATTATCCTGGCGATCCATGCCACTCTCCATGCTTTCTGGGAGGTTTGAATAGCTCCCGGGTGGCCATATACTTTTTGTAGTCTCAATTTTGTCGATTTTCTCAGATGCTAGTCCAGGCCACTTCTGATAAATCAATCCCATAAGTTCTTTCGAAAGGACATCGTAACCCTGTTTGGAAAACAATTGGTTAAGGCTCGCTCGATACCAGTATTGGGAGATCTGATCGCTCACTAAGTAGTCAAGGTGCAGTCCGTCCGTAAAATATCCTTTAGGGAATGCTTTTGCAGTTGATAAGCCACATCCTGGCAGTTGATCCTCAGTACCAGTTCCAGATTCAGAAACTGCGTTCACCAAGGCTTGCCAGTAATTGAGACCAGCGACACGATCCGTCACACGCTCATAAGACTCCGCAATTTCCAATACCTTCTCTGCGTAGCATTTCTTGCTCATATAGGTGAGGTAAGCCCGACTCTCTCTCTCGGACTTCAAACGGTCATCAGGCGATTGACAAGGATTCATGGACAGAGGACTTTGAGGAGGCTCTAGGACATTAATGGGTGGTGGAGTTATCAGCACCACTTTTGTTTTCTGCATGGCCTCCTCGGTCAAGATGGCCTCCACGAATTCTCGCAAATTTTTTTCATATGTATCCAATGGTACGTGAGCGCCGCTGGGGGGTAGACAAGCATCGTTGGCACCTAAGAAGAGGCTAACTAAGAGAGTGGGGGCCGCATACAGTTCTTTGGCCCTTTCAATGATGTGCGCGAAATGTAATTTGAGCCAAGTTGAATTGTATCTGGTTGGAGTGTCAGGTCAAGTATCAATAGGCTTTCCAACAGGCCATTGCATACCCTGCAACTCCTACACAAGTTTTCAGTGGGGGTTGCGTACAGATGGCTTAAACGGCGTGCTTAGTTGCATTGATAGGACCTACCTTCGTTGACAACTTCGGCTTTTCCACCATAAGCATTCTGTAACGCCCAACCGAAGCCGCGGTGAGGTTCATCAAATCCCCACTGGGTGAGAGAGTCGCCGAATAATACGATCTTCGGGAGTTTGGGTGCGTTACGCATACTAAGTAACATTTTCAAAACAAGAAGTAGATGAAGATTATCTATTAATTCTGTCGACAACTACATCAGTAAGTTGCTGCCTGGATCAGTGTACTGCGGTTGGCTAGGCAGCTATGTTTGCTGGACAAATCCTTAGTCATCGGACTCGACTACCGACGACAAACGAAGCTGACGAGCAGACCCATATGGCTAAAAGCACCTTCGCATCCGAATCACAAAAACTTGCACTTGCCCGAACTATGGGGACGCTCTCCGCAGCTTGCCGGTGCTGGAACCATTGGTGTCTGCAGCCGGAGGATGGGGGTGCATCTGCAAGGTACGCGAAGCCCCAATTGGAGAGTACTTGGGAAACGATCAGTCTGCCATTCTTCATTCAGCGAGAAGGTTACAACGGAGCGACCGCTTGATGGCGAAATGGCCCTCGCCAGCCGCGAAAGCGTTGAAGTAAGGTTGCACGATACAAAAAGGGGGACGCTGATCGTTTGATAGCACGAAGCAGAAATTCACAAGCGAAGGACCGAATCAGATAGCGAACACAAGGGCAGTTTCCTTGCTTATCTCCCCGTCGCCCTTGTCGAAAACATATCGATAATCCGCTGCTACAACGACAGGGCATGGGTGCAATCCATGCTTAGAACCTTCGCTCATCGATTCCTGGCCTTCAGGCCTCTCACAATACTCCGTCTACACACTCCCAGGACGCTAGTGAGACCCAATACCCGTTGTTTCTAACGCTTTTTCACGCTCCAGATTCCGCGCGTCACGGCGGGAAGGAGGCGCCGCCACAGAGTCAAGGGGCTACCTAGTCGTGGGGGAAACGTCAGGCCAATGATTCTTTGCAGACTTCGACTTCTGGATCGGTAGCAGGCATCTGATCGAACACAATCGCCGCTACGGTCCTGACTGCATAGAAACCACTATTGGGAAAAGGGAATGTGCCTCGGTGCTGCCAGGCGGCTTGACAAGCTCGGCCGGCAGCCCGGAACGGGCATCGTACAAATGCAATAAAGCGATGGGTGACGAAGAAATGTAATAGCCTCGGATTGCGCGGTGTTGATGGGATTGATGGGATTGATGGGATGGCGAGAGGCGATGGCGAATAGGCTTCGTTCCAGACGAGGGAAGGATGGCCTCCCACACGGCGGGCGAAACGGGGTCAGTAATTCTCATTATTTTATTTATTTGATAGGACGGCGGGCGCGGACGAGGGCAATTGCGCGAGCGAGGGAGCGAAAAGCAATAGTGCATGCTAAGACTGGCTAAGACATGTGGCGTGCAGCAAGCCACGCCCGCTTTGGCCAAGAGAACATGTCTGCAGGCAATATATGCATCCACATCCATATTCTATTGCAGCGCTGCTCCAGTGCTCCCCACCAGATGGACCGTGTTTCGGGCTTTGATTGCTTCTGACGCTCTTTAGACGACACTGTACTTCCCTCCGCTGTCCCTAGACTGCCTGCCAGGCCCTCCGCAAAGGACAATGCTGGCCGAGGCAAATATCAATCGCTGACACCCCACGCCAGAGCTTGTGCTGCCACCTCCAGTTCACGGCCTTCAGCATGCTCACATTCCCAATTCACCTGCCTAGCACCCTGCATCACGAAGCCTACCGCCCTTCTTCGCGACACTCGTCGACTTGTCCGTCCCGGCTCACTGCCTGACTTTGCTCGTGCGCATACGACCGTGGACCACCGCGCTGACCCTTAAGCAGCGTCATGGCGACTGGGTGAGATCTCTTCACCTTCTTTACACCACAGATGGTGACCTCGCAGGCTGACCCATCTACCCACGCAGGTCGATGAGAGAAGCCGTTAAGGCTCTAACCACCGCATTCTCGGCCCCAACTGTACCCTACCCTCTGCCAGTCGATCTCCAGCAAACAATCGAAGCATTCTTGGACAGACATGATGAGATTGACGACCACGACTCGCAACGCCTGCAAGATGAGCTCCTCGCGCTATATAAGAGATATGTCTTGGGAAATCCAGAGAAGCATGGCCCATTTATTAGTGTCTTGAAGGCCCTCCGGCCTGCCATCCGCGGGGAAGCTCGTCTTGAAGAATGGTGGGATCTTGTCATTAGACCTACTATAGACGCAATAGGACACAAAAGGTCTGAGATCGAAGATGCGCGAGACTTCGTTCAAGGGATCCTGGTCTTCGACCTTGATGATGATAAAGACGGGGAAAACGCACGATTATCCGCTTTTATCTCGGCAAAGTTGTTGAACGCATATCTTTTACGGACCAGACTTCCATCTACAGAAGAGGAGACGGTGTCTCCGGAGGATGAATTCATTGCTCGTGAATTGGAGTCTATACTGGTGGGATTTGGACGACGGAAGCCAAAGGTACGCCCCCTCTATGCATATTAGTGGCAAAATCCGTGGTCCGTAAAGCTCCAAGAAACCCCGTTGGTCTAAAGTTGCATTCCTTCAATATGTTACTGTCAAGTACATTACGGACAGATAGCATAGGATCGAGTCTTTCTTCTAAGCTCAGTCCATTGAGATACGACAAAGCAAAATATTGGCTGGCTGGGCACGAGTTCCGACGCCCACTGTCATCATTTTTAGTTTCCCGTCCAAACTGACGTGTTATTCAGGAGCTTCTTTTTGCCTTGGACGATCTATTCCTCAAGAAGGATCACCGCGTTCAGGTACTAAACCTTCTAAGCGCTTTTGTCAGGCTCCAACCGCCGCATCTCCATCTTGTTCTAGATACACCTCTGATCCAGCATCTCGAAAATTGTCTCATGATCGATACCTCCTCCACTGTGATTGAACTAGCGTTGATGGTTCTGATCATGTTTCTTCCCCATATCACAAGCTCACTTACTTCGGACCATCATCTCTCTAGGCTGTTTTTGATATACAGTAGGGTTTTATGCTGGGACAAGTTTGGGGAGTTGGCGCACGAGGAGCAAAATGGAGATGAGCAAAATCCAGAAAGTGGAGGCGGCGAACCATATGATGGCCTGGGAAGAGAGCAATCATGGGAAAAAGTCAAGAGATCATTCGATTACCCCGAAAATGCGGCCCCTGGACTCTTACATTTTTTTACGTTTCTTTACGGACTCTTCCCGCTCAATTTCATGAGCTATATTCGAAAACCACGCAAGTATCTGAAAACCATCGATTTTCCGGGGGCGGATGATTTTGATCTGGACCAAGATCTGATACGCAGCCGGACCGAGCCTTATCGCCGGGTTCACTTACTGCATCCCCATATGTTCACGACGACTGTCGAAGATGAATTAAGCGAACACCGGTGGCTGAAAAGTGATCCTGCCGACGTCGTGACTGAATGCATGGAACTTTGCGTGGCTGTATCGTCGACTCTTGACGACCCCGGCCCACCACCCACTACGAAATTACCTGATATTCCGGGGCCAATGGTTCCCACCGAAGACATTCCCCAAGATGGAGTGTTTGCTCTAGATGAAGAGCCGGCAACAAGTTGGAGGAATACCCAATCGACGATGTTCTCACCCTCGAACAACTGGCCTCCAGACAACATCGAATTTCCTCCAAATTCCAACCAAAGTACCTACAGTCAATCACTTCCGAAATGTTCCAAACCCACAACTCCTGTTCTAAAGTCTCGCGATGTCATGGATAGCCCGACCCTTCCGGCGGCTTTGAAGGATGATGCTGATCATAGGAACTCACAGCTGAAGAAGCAACGGTCTCAGACTTTGCGAAAGGAAGGTTCTCTTCCCGGACCTCGGAGCATCATTCCACCTTCGCCACGTCTGGAGAATTTTGCGCTTTCACTGTCTCATTCGCAAAGTCATCATTCAGGTTCTCCAACAAGGCCGGATTTTCAAGTGCAAAGCATTGCATCTCTCCAACGCGAGATTATGCTACTAAGGAATGATTTGAATTTCGAGCGGTACCTTAAGCTGCAACATCTTTCTCATATTGGCCAATTGCAGCGCAGGCACATCAAGGAAGTAACGGTCGAAGCAGAAACTCAAAACCTCATAAACACGAATCGCACCTTGAAGGCTAAGCTTGCGAAGGCCAACGAATTGTACGCCCAGCTGAAAAAGGAGACTTTGACAAGTCGAAGTCAGTCCAAAAAATGGGAGAGTGAACTAAGCTCGAAAGTACGATCTTATAGAGAAGAGCAGAAGACTTGGCATGCCGATGAGGATAGTCTTCGCTTTGACTTGCAGAAAGCGCAACAGGACTGCGACCGCCTTAGAAGACTTGTTGTCGAAAGCGAGGCACGAGAGTTGAATGCAACTCAAAAACTGCGTGCGCTAGAGTCGGATTTAGAGGACTTGGAGAGTCTCCGAAAACAGAATGAAATACTGCAGGAGAAGGTTCGAGACCTGCAAGAAAGCTCTGCGGAGTTGGGCGCAACGAGACAGGAGCGCGATCAGCTGCGAGACGATCTTGAGGTTGCCACCATGAAGCTGAGTAGCAGAGAGATGGAGCGAGAGCGGTCGATGAGATTGTACGAACGGAAAATATCGGAATTAGAGTCACGTCTACAGTCCTCGCAAAGAAATACCCAGCCAGGTCAGCTACCTGGCTCGGTGCAGCAGATGCTTGATTCAGCACTGGCTGCTAGCCAGGCGAAGTTGCAACAAATGAAGAAAACGCATTATCGTTTACTGGAGCAGTACACGGAGTTGCAAGTGCGTTACCAAGAGTTGGAAGGCCAACGGCAAGCGGAAACAAGCCGATTCGACATCTATAACCAAATCCCAGATGAACTTACCCCCAGCCAGCCTCCTACCCGCCAAAACAGCGGACTCGGCGGTTTTGGCTCAAAATATCCACGCCCACTTGTTACCAGCTCCCAGCAAGACTATGATTACTATAACGAATACCATTCGCCCATTTCAGCTAACAGTCCGTCGAGCCAATTGTACACTCCGCGTCCTGTACGCCTCGAGTCTCTACACCATCAGAGATCAGTCAAAGAACCAGTCAGCCCTACCTTAGACTTATCCGCGGCATACGAATCATCCCTAAACGCGTCGTTTCATCTGCAAAATGCGCCTGACACTGTTGTATCAAGCGGTAAGAGTGGCTACTCGGTGGACACAAATAGCAGTAAAGGTGAGATGAAGGACAAGATTGTACCTAAGTCTGAGGTCAGGGTTTATGGACGTGGTAAGCATCCACTTAACTCTTAGGCTGCTTTCTGAACGCAATTAGTAGCTAATAGTGATCAACTAGGCGGTGCACAGAACATTGGCAAGAAATCAAAGGACAAGCACGACAAAAAGGACAAGCAACCGAAGTCAGGCGGCTTTCGAGGCTTGAGAGGAATCATGTGATTCAATCCGACGAGATCTCTGTGCATCATTTGTCCAATCCAGCCCTCATCTTTACTGTGACATTCCTTCCGATGCTCAAACCGACGGTCCCCCAGTGCCAACGTTATCAAGATAAAACAGCACGAAGTCAACTCCGACTTACCGCGATATTGGTCTGCACCACGCGAGTTTGAAAGGGAGTATAATCCAATCTAAAGTGTTTTGTTATAAGATATTCGATATGGATATGCAGGCGTTTGGTTCTCAACATAGAGACTTCACGCCGAAATCTACATCCTACCCACCGGCACAACGATCTCCGATTTGGGTCGAGGCCGTAACAGCTGGTAGACGCTTGGGCTCTGGCGTAGGTATATATGCTGCTACTTGCGTATGTACCTTAGTTAATGACCAAATGTTAGGCGTATATCTTGCAGATATGTGGGTGTATTTTCCTGTTGATGTTGGAAAAATTTAGCGAAGCAACTTAGGATTCTGGCACACGGAGCTTGTCATGAGGTTATTTAGAAGCTCTTCCTATAGACATGGTAGCCATGTGGCTGTCATCTGAACCCTGAATAATTTACTAAAACCATGTTTAGTCGGACATGTAAACTTAGGAAAATCTGGGTTGCTGTTGCTATCTGCATGATACTAGAGAGCGCTGCCTATTTCTCAAGACCTTATGTACGCTAATCGATCATGTTATATAATCACATAGTGTGGTATGTCCTATCACGCCAGCATTCCATGAATCGATTCAGCAGCGTTCGAACACCCTATATAACCCCTTCAAATTAGCCACCTCTATCACTCCACGCAACAACCCCTTTGTTGCCACCAACCTCGCCTTGAAAGCCGGAAAAAGCACATCTTCAATAGACCTCATCAACTGCTTCCTCCTTGCTGCTGTCTCGGGATCTCCTGTCGCCGTGGTTGGTAGACATTCTGGAACATAAAAACTGGCCAATTCTTGAAGAAAGGTATGGAAGCATCTCTTCTCATCCATCCAGTCGACATGAGGACCGAGCCGTAATAGGAACCGGGGGAGTTTGGCGAGAGAAGGCGTGTAGCCCTTGATGAGAAGGGGTATGGAGAGCAGCTGCCCGTCTTCCGAGATTTCCAGAGCAAAGTACTCGGAAAGCATGTCTCGACGATCGAGGAGTCGCGACTTGACCGTAATAACGACCTCCTTCCAGTCAATTTCGTCTGCCGTATCTGTCAAGTCTTTCTCTTGATTTGCAGCAATCCGCAGGAGCGCTTCTAGATTCAATGTCGGATTGAACCGTATGCAGCCATAGTTTCCAAAGTCCGTGAGGCCGACTTGGTAGAAGTATTCGTTGGAAACCATGCCATAGTCAACGAGGTAGAGCTTTACGCCGCCTTGGATAGCTGCGATCCTTTTCTGCTCGTCAACTACTCCTACGAAAGTGTGGCTGGCGACGATATCCGTCAGTTCATTGTGCATACTTTCTCGGACCTCCGCGCGCAGTTCTTTCACAGTAGTGAGTCGGCAGAGAGTGGGTTCTTTCTCGGAATATTCGTATTCCATATCTTCGGGGATTGAGTCATCCTGCAAAGCGGCGTCTGAGGACCGTTGGCCTGGACGCAGCATTGAGGTAATCTTCCTTGCGTTTGCATCGGTTCGAACAAGATTGTTCTCATAGATTCTCTTTGCCGAGGACTTCTGCGTTCCGGATTTTGGAACAGGTCCATTGAACTCTAATGCCGTGCTGGAACCTGGATTTTTTACTGGCGTTGCGAATGGAACCTTGGGTCCTGATAGCAGACTTTGTGTCATGAATGAGCGACTGGTATCCACGCTGCTGAGGCTAGCTCGAATCTCGTCACAGATAGTGCTGATGATTTCATCCTCGTTTAAGAAATGCACTTCACGTTTGGTAGGATGGACGTTGACATCGACGCGTTGTGGATCGATGTCCAAACGCAGGTAGATAAAAGGATGACCTCCTTTCGGAAGGAAAGTAGTATAGGTTTGTTCTATAGCTCTCTTGATGGCCACGGACTCGACAGACCGATTGTTGATGAAAAGAAGGAGGGTGGTCCGCTTTGCGCCATAATTCGCATTGCTGATCCAGGCCTCGCCTTTGAAGCCCCAGCGTTCATTTGCGGTAATGAAGTGAACCAGCTCATTGGCAACAGAGCCCCCGTGAATCTGGCGAATACGATCGACGAGACTCGCATTAGCTGGAACAGATATCCCCGCGCCTGCATCACCGTGCTTTTTGCACGAGACCGAAACTCCGCTGCAGTGAACTGCATATCGCCCGACGAGGTCTAGGATTTTTGCATACTCTTCACTCGCGGAACGGAAAGCTCGTCTGCGCGATGGAACGTTGTAGAAAAGATCCTCGACCTGAGGAGTTTGAGTTTAACACCTGCGTAGAGAGGGGTAAGGCTTACAGTGATCTGAGTTCCAGGTCGACCGGCAATGGGCTTTGGATCGGCACTTTGTCCTGGCTTTGTTGATACAAGCTTGCCATCCGCGTAATGTGCGCGCCATGCACAGCTTGACTCTTTGGTCCTCGTCGTAACGTTCAGATGGGCAATATGGCTGATGCTAGCCAGAGCTTCGCCACGGAAGCCATATGTTCCAATGGAAGTGAGATCTTCAAACGCCTTCAATTTTGAGGTTGTGAAACGTTCGCAGAGAATAGTCAGATCTTCTTTCTGCGCCAGTGTTAGCATGCCGGGTGAAGGTACGGGGAGTAGAACTCACCTCTATGCCATGTCCATTATCTGTGATTTGAAGAAGCTTCAGGCCTCCGTCCTTGACCATGATTTCAAGAGCAGTCGAACCTGCATCAACTGCATTTTCCATGAGTTCCTTTAAAGCATGTACTGGGGCCACTATAATTTCCCCTGCGGCAATCTTGTTCACGACATCTTGAGCAAGAGCTTTTATTCTGCGCGGCGCCGGCAGCACGATATCTGCGTCGGCCTTTCGTTTCGTACCCCTCGGGGAGGCCGAAACGTTCTCCGTGCCATCTTCCATATTTGTCGTCGTAATATTGTTGATGCAGCGAACCTTGGACGACGGATATGGTGAGATGTAGATGGGTAGAGTGTAATCACGTGGTAACCGGCGGAGTTCACTCGCCCCTAAAGTCTCGAAGAGGTATAGAGAGAATAACCTTCAATCCTCATGGCTCAAAGACAGCAACCATCCTTGGACAATTCCAGCAGTAATTTATATGAGAGCGACATAAATGGTCAAACGCGGTTGATGCTAAGACATATTTGATTCTTTTGCGTCTTGATACAAAGGTAATGGCCCACATCTTCCGCCGTCACAAGGAAGTTGTTCTTGCTTCACAGAACCCCGAGTTGAATGGCAAGCACGTGCTAGGGCGGAGGTACAGCCCTGGAGGTAGTCAAAACATTGCGCGCGTCTTCCACTTCAAAGTCACAAACCAACTCCACAAGCTCGCCATGCCGCAACCCGACGTCGATAAGCGCCAAGCGGCGCGCGAAGTTATCGACATTCTTCATGAAATCGCAACTCTGCTTGTCCGTTACTAATACCTCCATTCCGCGTCCCTTGCCAACACTGCTAACAACAATTAGAACACCCAGCTCAACCGCCAACAACTCTCCTACTGCGTCTCTCTGATTGAGAATGGCGTCAATCCTGAAGCATTAGCGGTAGGCTGACACCCATCAGAAACCTGCGGGCCCCCACGCTCTCGGAGCGGATAGTCTGCTTATCAAGATACGA
Source organism: Hysterium pulicare CBS 123377 (assembly GCA_000467715.1). Classification (NCBI taxonomy): domain Eukaryota; kingdom Fungi; phylum Ascomycota; class Dothideomycetes; order Hysteriales; family Hysteriaceae; genus Hysterium; species Hysterium pulicare. Next base: position 170,482 of record AJFK01000112.1, read on the forward strand.
TTCTGATAGCGGATGTAGAATGTGATTAGGGAGCTCAGGACCCAGTACCCGCAATCGCTGGATGAGGAGCAGCAGCAGAGATAAAATGTTTGGGAGCTGCATGAACCGTCTTCTAGCTCCCACCCCTCGGATTGTCTACACAACTCACGAGCTCCGGAAGCTCCATCCGCTGCTGTCTTCGCTGAGAGCGATATTACGATTTAAGCATACTCTACGTTCTGCATCAGGCCTGAAGAAGTTTTCCCAGTGTAACTCTAATAAGGAGCATGTTCGCTGCCAATGTTGACTATTGGTACTGCATGTGCCCTTCTAATCCTGCGTGGGGCAGAGTGGAGAAGGTTTGCCTTAAATCGTCGGAGGTACGCTGCGAATCTCTATACAAAGTCAATCATAGCACTAAGCGCTTGGTAGCTAGCAATCCGAAGTATGATCTAGAACCTAATCACACGGAGTGACACTATGCCAAGTGACATGCTTGGATGCAGCCTCTTTCCAGGAAAGTGACTTCGGCGTGGTATATTTTTATGGTTTTCGACTACGCAATGCTCTTGACATGGAAGCCATTCCCAATCCCTAGTCTAGTCTCCTAAAGAGATGTACATATAGAAACACACAGGAAATATGCATAATTAAGGCTAGCTTCTTGCTCTTGGCTTCGACTGTCTATATCAATGGGGTATAGGTCTACTTATAATACGCCTCTAGTACATTTACTCCAATTTCGGCAATTTCCCCAACATATCATCTCCTCTTCCCAAAACTCCCTTTCTCATTTGCAACCTTCTCCAACGCCATTTCGGCCTTGCTGTCTCTTCTATCCAAGAATGCGTTATAAAAGTTCGGTAAAATCCTTTTTGAATCTGCGATTGTGTCATGAGCCTCGGGTGCCAAGTGAATCAGATATCGAATCAACTTACTCGCATGTTCTTCCGCAAACTCAATACTCTCTGCTCCCTTTTCGGACGCAATCCTTACCGCCTCTTCCAACAAGGCCTCTCCGATGCCCTTCCTTCGATACTTTAACTTGACCGTCCAAGCCCTCACAAGCGCCTTGCCCCTCCGCTTCCCTCTCCCACTCCTCTTCTTCCCGCCATTCCACTCATCGGACCACCCCAAGATCAAACTCCCGATAATCTCCTCGCCCCATTTCGACACAATCAAAATATCATCCCCTACCCACTCCCAGCCAATATCCTCGGCGAGGAAGAGATAGCCACCAGTAGCCCAGCGGACCGAAGCAAGAAAGGCCATTGTGATGCCAGCGGAGGTAGTAATTAAAAACATGAGGTCCTCGGATGAATGATAGGTTTTTTGGGTCAGGATGGCTATGATGCCGATGTATATAGCCACGTGTAGGGGGTGAAAAATGAGCATTCGCGATGCGAGCTGCCGCTGCTGAGCCACGCTGTCCGCGACCAACTTCAATCCATCGAACCTATCGTCTTCCTCCGAGGCAATGTAGGTGCTTAGCGGGGGAAGTGGTTGCGGTCCGGATTCAGCCGGGACGTTGGAGGGACTGACAGAGGATACTTCGGCGGCAGAATGGGAAGACAGGGGACCTGAGAGAGCGGTTGAGGTCGATACGGAGAGCGGAGAAGGTGGTGGGAGCGGAAGTGAAGAGGTGCTTCCGCGCATGCTTGGTGGGGTGGACATGGGTGATGGCATGGGGTCGTCGTCGCCGAGGCGCAGATTCGCGCTGAGGGAAGTGAGGAAGGCTGGTGAAATCAAACTGTTAGCTAATCCATCTTTGCTAATCTGTACAACATTACGAGAGTGAAGGGATGGTCGCGTGCTGTCAAGCTTGAATTCCACCATGAACAACACATTTTCGGCTGGGCGCAGCATCTGCAAATCCCCTTCCAAAGTTGCCAACAGAATACAAAGGGAGAAAGACTCGCCAGCACTCGTTCTGAATCCAGGTATAGCAGGAATGAGCTTATCACCAACAGCGCCGGCGTAGTGATTGACGACCAGATCCGACGAGAATCTGTGAGAGGGAGGAGGAACGGGCTTGAGGTGCGGCGGAGGAAGCTGGCGGACCATATTGACAAGGCCAATTTCCTCTGCGAAGGAGTCGAAAGAAAAAAAAATAGGCTGGCAACGGCGTCAACGGTGACATTGAATCTACTCCAAGAACGGGGAGCAACGTGCCATAAAGTATTGGTTCTAACATCGCCAAGGACCAAAACTTCAGCCACTCAGATGGGCCGTGCCAGTCAGCGCAAGAGATAAGCAACTCGTCGGAGTCGTCGTCAAACCTTTCCCTCTGGGTAGCCAACAGGGAGACCAAGCAGTCGTCATCATCCCGACTCACCCAGGCCAGAGAGCTATATCAGACCTGTTACTGCTCACCATTCCCCGCAGCAGCTGAAACGCCAAGATCTCACTGAAACGGTCTCTTCCACTCTGCATGCCGTCCCATGAGCATAATTGCATGTCAGCTGGGCCCCGTGTCGCGGAAAGAGTGCCGCTTGAGGACAACTTAGTATCATGTAGCAGCGTCCCGCCGTGGTTCCTGTGCACAATTCCGACATCCTCGGGCAGGCAGTCATGCTACCCTGCATACCGGTCTTATTCAGATCTTAGGTATTGTTGTATAGAGGTAAGAGTATCTTTAATATTAATTGAATTGAAGTCACCTTTACTTGTTCATGGTTTGCTACCCATAGCCGAGTTATTGAAGCGGAGTCTACCTCACCAGTTTCCACTCCAATGAGAACAGTCCCAAGAACCAAAACAAAGTCCTCCCAACAATGTGAAGCATGCCGCATGCCGTGGCGGGACATCCCGATGCAACTAACGAATGCTTGTCCATCCTCATAAGTCTATTTCAAAACTCGGTTATATGTCAAACAAAAAGTAACGCTCTATAGACAACGCCCAACACTACCCAACGCTTACCCGAACGACGAGTTCCCGATTCTCCCACAGTATGCAATTGATAGCAAATCTTTGTTCGTATGGACACAAACTGAAAAGCTTTGCTCACAGAGACTGTAGTCCACAAAAAGTGATACAGTTTGTGACCGGAGGCAGCTCCAACCAACCAGTTAGTCAGGTCTCAATCCAGAAATTGACGTTTGTTCCATACAAAGTTTTGAATGACCGACTTTTTGGGACCTTCTAGTATAGACAAGATCTTCCTAGGCCACATTATGGTTCTGGAGCCGGGTTTTGAACGGACCAGTAAAAAGGAGGCCTGTGTATGTCGATTGGAGCATCAGCGAAACCTGGCTTACTTCTTGCTCGGTGTTGTTGACGGAGCCCCCGCGCCTGACCCAGGTTCAAGTGTATGCTCGTGGCCCTCCGCCCTAAATATCGTGCCTCCCTCTTCTTGCCGACAGATCGGGCTATTGAGCACCCATTTGTCTTCCAATATCTCTTCCAAAGTCGCGCGCTTCTTCGGATCTACCTCCAACATTCGTCCAACAATGTGTCTACTCTCACGAGGCAGCAGACGCAATAATCTCCAAGGACCTTTAATGACTTGTTGCTGTTGTTGCTCTTTGCTTTGCAGATTAGACGTCGGCGTCGACGGTCGATTCTCATTGGTAACTGGATCCGACTGGTTACCATCTTTGTGCCGATGATGATGATGGTGATGATGATTTGTGGAGTTGGTCGCTGCTGAACCCTGGCGCGATGCTGGCTCCGAGTAGGGCCCTGATTGTCGGCGGTCATCAGTTCCTGAGTTTGGAGAGAGCTCCGATGCCGATTTTGACGGATTTGTAATTTCCTTCGGCCCATCGTTAGGAGGTGATACAAAAAGCTTGTAAGAATTATCCGAGAGGCGAGGCGCCTTCCAAGGAAATCGTCGTAGCGTCATGCAGCAGAAGATGATTGCGAGAGACCATATATCGGTAGGTTGAGGATCGTACTTTGATAAGTCGTACACTTCGGGGGCGAGATAAGGGTCTGATCCAACGATACCTACAAAACATCAGTTGCATTCTCTACTCTCCAGAAAAATATGCTTACCACTGGCGAGTACAACGTCATTCTCGAAAGGATAGCGAAAGACTGCGGCGCTGCCGAAATCTATTATCTTCATGATACCATGTTCATTGACGACCACGTTGTCCAACTTCATGTCTCTATGGGCCAATCCCATGCTGTGCAAATACGTCAATCCGTTGAGTATTTGGAGGGTTGCACAATTGATCTCTTCTCGACTCATCTTACCAGTCATGACAATGGCGAACAGATCGTATGGTGCATATTCCATAACAACATACCAATTTCCTTTCTCATGAACGAGGTCCATCGTTTCAATGATATTCCCATGGTGAAGCGTCGAACCGATACAGAATTCAGCCGTTACCTTTTTGTTGTAGTCCCGTTCCGTTTCATAAGAATGCCGAGCTCTGAACTGTTTGACGGCGAAAGTCACTCCATCGCTGCTTCTCTTCATGAGTCGAACTGAGCCTCCAGCGCCAGATCCGAGAACTTTTCCAAATTTTCCGTATTTGCTCTGTAATCCATGATCATCCGCAAACGGAACACCGGCAGATCCAGGGGTCGGTGGAGGAGTTTGGATTCCTGGTTTGATCGGTTTGGTTGACTTGTCCGCTCTTGTGGATTTTGTGGATTTTGTGGATGGAGCTGGAGAACTGGCGCGTTTGTCCTTCGAATGTTTGTGGCCACCCAGCTTGAAGAATCGCTTTAACTCGGACATCGATCCATGCTGTTTTCCTCCCAGTGTAGATCGTGCATCGCTATCATCATGCTTACCTCCACCAAAGAAACTATGCCTTTTCTCCTCCTTGCTCGATATTTCCGAGGCGTTACCCCGCGAACGAGGCAATGGAGTTGTCGATGTGGATGATGAGTAACTATGGCCCCGTCGTGCATCTCTGCCACCAAAGATGAATCTAGCATCGAGTGCCTCAAGATTCCTGGGTTGCGGAGGACGTTTCGCACGAGCATAAGGATCATCTTTGTCGCCAGTAGGCGTAAACGGTCTGGTGTAAGTTGGTGTAGTAGCGCCTGGGGTATGATTTCCAGGAGTATGAATACCGGTAGATCCGGAAGGACTTGTGTCCCTGGAAGGAGGAAGGGAATCACCGGCGGGGCCAACGGTGAATGTAGGAGCATGCTTAGGGTGTGTTGCGACGACTCCGCTCATATCAGATAGTGATTTTGGGCGTGGTGATGGCTGTGGAGAGTGTCTGGGAGACCCAGATGGCGCGGGAGATGCTTGTTTTCGTTCATTATGCATATCCATCGATATAGGCGGGGGCTCATGCGGCGGAGAGACTTGAGGAGTCATCATCGCCGGGTCCGTTGAGACTTTCCTCTGATCCACACCTGGAGCGGGTTTCCCGTCGTTTGACGATGTACCAGCAGGGGTCAATGGCGGGGAGTGCATAGCAGAAGCAGGAGGAGATGGTCGTGGAGTATTACCCGAATGGTACCCAGAAGAATGTGTACGGGAAGCCGAAGCGGGAGAGGGTGCCTGCAATGTTAATTAGTTACAGCTATACAGCTACCGAAGAAATCACTTGCCCTAGATGCCGGGAGAGAAACGGGTTCGAAAGAGAAGTTCTCCAATCGTCTAGCTTGGCATCGTGATTTCTGCAGTGTCATTGACAGATTTCTAATCTCTTCCTCGGCTTCAGGACCTAGTTCGTCATTGGGTTTATCGGAGTTGGAACTGAGAGTTGTCACATGTTGTAGGGACGGTACTGGATCGATTTCCTCGTCGACAGAGCTAAAGCGCACTGCCTGCTGGGGTTGTTCGCTTTGCGTGGACGTCATCTTCGGCGTATAACAGCAGGATAACTGATAGAACACTGGTTAGTAACAAGACACGTATAGATTGAATGATCATAATGGCGCAGGGGACGTAGAAGTACTTGGATAGGTAACATCGGTATAGGATATCCTTACATGATAAACTTAAAAGCCTTCCTACTCGATTAACGTATCTTTCACTGAGCCCAGGATTCCGCAATCAATTGGACGGATAGCATGCGGCAGTTCCAATCGGCGCAAGTATGGCAAACAGACAGACTAGCTGGCAATGAAGGATAGAAATGAAGAATCTGGCTCGTCTGTAAAGATATGAGTCGGCGCACGATGGTATGAAGGATTTGACGAGTGTGAGCCGGAAGATAGTCGGGATTACCTAGGAATGACGGCGGGCCCGGAAGCTTTCGGCAATCCACGCCTCAGCAGCGAGGCAGAGTTGAGATACAGAAAGGCGCGGGGAGTGAGGTAGCCGTAGGTCGTCGAGAAGGAGTGAAGGAGCCTTGGAGGAAGAGCTGGTTCTGGTGATATGCGGGTTGGTGAGGGGCAATCAAAGACATGCCGGCTTCCCTTATCAGGCCCTTGCAGTCCTGTACACAGTCCCTCAACCGGGTCTGACATTGCTCGTCATAAACGTCGGACTGGGACCAGCTGCTTACATACCACCGCCGAGTGTTTCATTTCACCTGCAGAAAGTTTCTTCAAACCACCCAGCAACCCGTAACAGCTGGTTGCAGCGCCTTACTATTCCTAGTTAGAGTGGCATAAGTAACCGTCCTCCAACTGCCCGCGCCGCCCACACCCATACACATCGTCATTCTCTCTGCTTATTCTGGGTTTTTGGATAGTGTCTCGACGATCCCGCAAAATGTTTAATTGGGCAAAGCAGACGTCAGTATTGGTCTTCCCAGCTCCTGTTGCTCTCACTTACGTCCAACGGCGACTTCTAGACTGGCCAATGTTGCCGGCACTCAAGAGCCTATCTATGGCACTTCCGCCATACAGCCCGTTGGTCAACAGCCAGGCGATCCTGCATACACCGAGTTGACTAAGGATGGCCTCAAATGGGTAGCTATGGAATCAACCTGTGTTGAAACGCAGAGTTTCTACCTAATGGGAGACAACGGCCACATCGGCCTTGCTCAGGTTATCTATAGTAACGTAGCGTGAGGTTCCCGTCAAGGCCTCAATTTATGGCCATACCAAGAACTTACTGTGCGCAGAGGCATTCGAACCACCTGCCAGTTCAACACCAAGATCTTCTACCCGGATAAAAAGACTCCTACCCTCTGGTCCTCCGATCCTCTCAGCAACTATGGTTTTGATGATGGCATGTTTTCTTTCTTCGCCGACGGCTGTTCACTCGATTTATCCGAAGACGGCACGTTCTATACTATTAAGTCAGCGATAAATGAGAACAGTATGGTGAATCTCAAGGTCACGAGGGCAGCTCCTGGCTTTGTGGCCGGGAAAAATGGCTCCAGCTATTATGGGACGGATCCTAAAACTCCATGGGGCTCGATGCGACATGCTTTCTGGCCTAGATGCAATGTAGAAGGCAGCATCATAACCAAAGCGGGGGAGGTCGATTTTAAAGGTCGTGGCTTTCTTTCGCACGCTTTGCAAGGAATGAAGCCACACCACGCAGGTATATCTTAAACTATGGGTTTCTTCCTGCCTTCGCTAACAACCCATGTAGCTGCTCGGTGGAACTTTGCCAATTTCCAATCCCCCACTTATTCCGCGATACTGATGGAGTACACAACACCACCTTCATACGGATCGACAGTGGTGCGTGTGGGTGGAATAGCGACAGATGGCAAGATTCTTTTTGCAGGAAGCACCGGTGAATGCACCCACACCGAAGTGAATAACGATTCGGATAATGATTGGCCGGCACCCAGCGCTGCAAGCTATCATTGGGAAGGCAAAACAGCAGATGGCAAAGAAGCTCGTGCAGATGTCAAGGGGAGTCTCGGCGAGAGATTAGATCGTGTGGACGTGATGGATCATTTGCCAGGTTTTGTGAAGGCCATTGTGGCAAGCGCGGCGGGCACAAAACCATACATCTATCAGTGGGCCCCCAAGTTGACGCTTGAGCTGCAAGTGGGAGAAGAGTCATATAAGGAGGAGGGGACCCTGTTCACCGAGGCGACATTCATCTGTTAGTCGGGTGTTCGCCGCTTTTTGGCTCTGATTATTCCTTAGTTGTAATGCCTCAACGTCGCAGGCCTGGTGCTTGAGACTTGATTAATTCCTTTTAACTCGGGTTTCTTCACTCAATTCTCTTTTTGTGAATAAATCCTCACTTCACTGATCTTTCGTTGGACAACGCCTATCTCCAACAACCCGACCGTCAGGATTTCTCATTGCTTCACTTCCTTATAGGTAACTCTCACATGAGAGCGCGTATTAGGGCGTTTGCCGTGTCGCGGTTGAAGTGGGGGAAGTGGCCCGTGCATCTAGTTACTTTCCTGCTGCCTTACAAGGTTGCCATCGCCAACCTCATGCAACGAACCGCCACAAACAACGGCCAGAATGGTGCAACCAAGATCAAGCGCTCAGGCACCCTTTGCAGGGTATAGTCGATATACGACTCTTCCTCTCCCCGCTGACCGGAAAGGTCTCGGTGGAAAGGGCTTAGGGAAGGGTAAAGCCTTCAAGAGGCATCGGTCAGTCTACTACCCGCGCCACAATTTGTGTCTAATCTGGCTTGAACTTGCAGAAAACTCCTCAAAGACAACATTCGTGCTGTAACTAAAGGCGATATCCGGTATGAAGAATGACTTACTGTACACTTTCACTATTTCACTGCGCCTTCTCGCCATCAGTCGCAGTTCCCGAGAAGTCATCGAGCTAACCAATTGCTTACCAGTCGTCTGGCTCGTCGCGGCGGTGTCAAACGCATTTCGGCTCAAATATACGATGAAACCAGGGCGGCATTGAAATCCCGGTTAGAGATTGTGAGTGATCCATATAAAATAGTCAACATTGTCATTTGTCTAAATCTTCTGAAGCTGTTGAAGGAAATCACAGCTGTCGTAGGTACGTTATCAATCAAAACTGCGTCTCTGATCAATTGATTCTAATTGGCATTAAACAGAACACTGCGGCAGGAAGACAGTGTGCGTCACTGATGTAAGTTGACTCCATACAATTTCACTTGGGTATTAGCTGATGTCTTTTCAGGTTGTTTTCATCTTGAACAGAGTAAGCAGAGTCTCTGTCATTAACCAGCTGTGGTGCTAACATTTGACAACTAGCTTGGCAGTCCACTCTACGTAAGTATCATCTCCCTCAATATCGCTACCTTTACTGATCTTCTCAGGGTTTCGGACCAGGAAGGAAATAAGGTAGCGGCAATGTCCAATTCTTTATGTTGAATACCCTCGGCGTTTTGGTACGGTTTGAAAACTCATTTTGGTCAATGGTACTTCAGTCCTGTTGTGTCTGATGGAGACTTGGGGTGTGGTTCAAAGGTGTCAGTACTAAAATTGTGGGAGAAGTCTGATACCAATCATTGTGAAATGGCAAGAGTGAGCGAGGCGGGGACACGAGTTCATGATCATGTTTCAATTGAAAATGTCATAGGCGAATGGCAGGGGACCTTCTAGGCTTAGTGATTGGTATGCTCATGAGCCATGCGACCCCGAGCGCAGTAGTGTAATTCTCTTAAACTAGTTACTAGTCCTTTGTTGCCGTCAGGTTTCCATATCAATGCATCCTTTCCTCGCCCTTGGAGCCTGAAGAGCTTCATGAAACCTGCCACTTCGTTAAGGAAAGCCTCATGCGCTCAACCTTGGCCTCCCACTTCTTGAGACCTGGAAGATCGTGCTTTGTGCGTAAGCTCTGCAGGTTTCCAAGCAGGTTGTGGGCCTCCCCTGCCATTGACTGTTTTTGTACTGGCGTGATCACAGCGTACCGTACACAATTTTTTTGAAATAAGCCTAGGGTTCGGCGCAACACCTCCACGAAATCGGATGGTCCCAGGCGTTTCGTTGCACCGAGCCATATCCGGTATTCCACACCGTAGTTCCATCTAATATCGTGATGAATGGGTTTGGCACACCATAGAAACCATTTTGAGAGGCGGTTGAGATGCAAAAAATTCTGCCTATGGCTATCGGGTACTTCATAAAAGTTCCCGAGAAGGCGACATTCCGACCAAGCAGCCTTGCCAGCTTCTGGATCATCAATCCATGGGCGTCTCCACCAGAAGGATGGTTGATCAACGAACTGGAGCTCAAGAATGATTCCGTGGTTTCGTTTTAGATGAACTTGATGAGCGGGCGGTACCATCTCAACCCATTGCATTACCTTGTCGAATGAATTGTCATAGATATACCCTGTGAAGCGGGTCTTGGCGTAGAATTCATACGAAGCTTCGTGGCGTAGGAGGCGACAGACGCGAAGGAGGGGCGGCCACAAAGTTCTTGATTTTTGACATCCAGTGCGTAGGTCAGCGCGACGATAGAATGGAGTGATGGGAACTACTGCATGTTGGGAAAGGACGAGCTCATATATCAGTATTCTGACCTCGGGAGGCAGCTTCGATAGATGGCATTGCTTGCCAGGAAGAGGTTTGATGGTCAGCGGTTTCTCTAGTCTGGTATTGAGTCTAAAAGGTACTGGAGGTGAGTCTGCGAGCGCAAGGTTGCGTCGGACCTTCGGAGATTCCTTCGACCGGGAGGAAGATGTTGAGCGAGCGAACGAGGGGGATTTGGTAGGGGTATGTGGCATAGAAACATTCATTTTGATCTTCGCACTTGAAGTTTCTTTAGTTGAACATATTGTTGAGCATTTGGGGTGGAGTTTGGGGTGGAGATGTGGTAGACAGCACTCTTTCACAAAAGTTTTATCGATAAGCAAGCGGCTTCATGGCGGCAAGAAGTCAGCCCCACCAGAAAATAATCCAACCCAACAGCACTGCAAATTCCAATACCAAACACCTGAGATCTGCACAGAAATGGTCTACTACTTCACCAGCAACGTAGTCAGTCCGTCTGCTTTCATATATGTTGGCAAAGATAAGGTAGAAAGTACGAGGGAATCTGTTCACATCGGCACGGCTATGCACTGATTGTGAGGTCTCAGATGAAGAATTGATCAAATACGGTCTCGACGAGGATGTCTGGTAAACATGGATCCTAATTTTACGTTTAAAGCTTTGGCTCTGACAATGCGTTACGGCGTTATAGGGTACGTAGTCCTGGTAAAAGGACGGGCATCTTGCACAAATTCATTCGTGATAGTTTCACGTCGACAACCTCTCGAGTGCCCACATATATCTCCGCATGAACGAAGGGGAATCATGGGAGGGAATATCTGAGCAGCTTCTAGAAGATTGTGCACAATTAACAAAAGCAAATTCAATTGAAGGTCTAACAGATGCCACTTCATTCCTTTTACAGAGGCTAAATTCCTCGAAGGGAATAAAAAGGACAACATCACCATCGTCTACACGCCATGGTCGAACCTTAAAAAGGATGGAAGTATGGCCGTCGGTCAAGTGGGCTTCAAAGACCAAAGGAAAGTACGTGAGCCAGTTTTCAGCCTAATTCTACCCCTTGCAGCTTCTCTAACCCAAACGCAGGTCAAGCGAATGCACGTAGTCCAGCGTGAAAACCCGGTCGTCAATCGTCTCAACAAGACAAAGATCGAGAAATTTCCCGACTTGAGGCAGGAGAAGGAGGCTAGGCAGAAGGAGCTGAGGCAGCGAGATAGAGCAGCGCAGCAAGTCCGGGTAAGCTTTAAGCCACCTTTAAAAATATGAGTATGTTAATGCCTCGAGCTGATTTTTGTTTTGCTGTAGCAAAAGGAAGAGGCCCGAATCGCGAAAGAGAGGAAGGAAAAGGCCTGGCAGAGGGATCATGCGTACGATGATATGATGTCTGAGGAAAACTTGGCGGCATCAAGTAATCAAGATCGGGAACCGGACTTTCTTGATGACTTCATGTAAAAGGCAGAGCATGTTCGCCTCTAAGCCAAGCCCACCATAGTACACTGACTCATGTCGCCCATTCATGTTATTTCGACCGCTACGGCATTCACCTGTAGCCAGGAATATGCTGATCTTCTTCTATCGCCTTCATGGTGGATGCGAAGGGTTCGGAATATGCAAGCCATTATTTGCGCCCCATTCGGCTTTGATCAATAGATGTCGGGTCGGACGTTTGAGATAGGAAGGCACATCCCCATGCTCTCATTGAGCATTCGAATGTTATGCTGAAAGGCATCGTAGGATGTGATCCTCATTTGAATCTCTTCATTCTTCCTGACTCATGTCAATCAACCGGCTCTATTAAAGAATAATCGATTGCTACGCGTACGCTTTGGACTTGACTACTCTCGTGGGACTACTCTGGTGGTACCACACCAGGAGGATATTTTTCAAAACTCTGTGCTCCAATCCCTTCACCCGAGCAGCACCCTCAAGAAATTCTAGGGTATTTTCGACCTTTTGTTGATCAAAGTCCGCCACGTTCCCTTTTCGAAAAGCAAGTCGTAAACGATCCCGAAGCGTGAATCGGGCTGGTTTCGAGAATTGGATCGCTCGTAGGCCTTGACGATATAAGTGACGATAAGAGCGTATGATGTCGGCGGACATGGGAGAAAAAATGGCTTGAGTGTGATGGCCAAAGGCAAGGCTTAGGAATACACTTGGGGATTCGTAGATGGTTTGATGACCACGTGCCTCGGTAGAACCGGTTGGAACCTTGGCATGGCCCAGCCGCGCTACTTTTAAGCGCTTGCTCTTCACCTCCAACACTCAACAACTGAACTTCCATCAAGTCTTAGCTGCAACCCGCATCGCGGACTGTAGCCCCTAGAGCAAATCTTGTGGATTCAGATTCAACGCTGAACATGCTCTATAGGAGTTGTTGACTGCTAACTGCTTAGGCTTTCTTCCCTTTGTCTTCTCCAGTCGGGTTTTTCTTTACAATCAGGCGTCGTCCCATGACAGTGACGCAAAGACAGCATGACCAGAGTCCATCATCATTCGCACGTCGGGCTGACAAAATCATCCCTGTATCGTGCCAGAGTCGCGCGGAAGAAAAAGCCATATAAAATCCTTCTGGAGTCCGTTACGCAGGAAAAGAAGAAACTGCATTCCGCCGTCCGTTGCTCTCTCGTGTCGAGTGACGAACTAAAGCACTGACACTTTGTCTAGATTTCGTACGATGCACACGCCCCGGTCGGGTATACCTTTGTGCCCGCCGGGACTCCAGAGCTTACAGACTATTGCAAAGAGCTCTGTAGAAAACGAGGGCTCATTGCACATATTGTTTCGGTCAGACTTGTTGCGCTTGTTACGATTACCGGAAACTAACGAAGCTTGTAGGCCAAGCCCAAGAATAGGGCTCATGCGAATCCGGACAAGATAGCCCATCATGTTCATCGTATTGGACACCATTTCCCAAATGAGGTTGTTGATCAAGCTTGTGATTGGCTTGGTTACGTTTATCGTGGCGGTATCTACCAGAAAACCATGAACAATTTGGGCACGGATGTCTTTGCACGCAGCCTTGCTACTCATGGAAGCAGATTGGGTCTCCACGATCGCCCCGTTACCGTTCAAGAAACCAGCCAGCAAATCAAGGCAGCTATACTCGACCTATTTCCCAAGATTCCTGACAAAGACGCAGAAGCTATTGTCAAACATGCGTTTCGAGAAGTATCTAGCCGCTCTTCTTCCCCAGGCTATGGTGTGGTACTGATTCTCTTCTAGGGTACCAAGAGGGTAGGTAATGCGCAAGAACTACCTTTGCCACGACGAGTCCAGCTTGCAGTGGTTGCCCATATCCGCCACGAGTACACAGATTATGACCAGCTTTTGAAGACGGGATCTTGGATGGATGCCAGACAAAAGGTCGAGGAAGCTTCGCTTGATCAGCTGCGGAGATGGCGTGGCGAGAATGAGACTGGAATTATAGAGATGGAGGAAACATTTCGTGAGGTCATTGTGCTGGACGACGATGAAGATGACGGAGAGGATAGCAGTGAAGAGCAGTCCAGCACCGACGATGGAGAGCGAAGCATCGAGATATTCTCGAGCCAGGCAGCTGCTCACGAACTTCAACCAGATGATGCACATGATGCCGAATGGACTGATATGCACAGCACGAATCGTGCACCTGGCAAGGTATATTTCGTAAGACCTGCACCTCGACGGACTCGTGTCGTCCAACCTCGATCTGCTGCGGTGTATTCCAACCCACGCACGGCGCCCACTCTTGTCACAGCACCTCGTTTCAGAAAGGAGCCAGCTTCGCTCAGCTATAGCCAAGCACATTCAAGACCCGTTCGCCATCTCCTTCCGCCCGTGCCAACTGCAAGTTATAGGCGCGAGGTGCATCATGAGCGCGATGACCGTCGACTCGTGCTCGAGACGTAAGGAGAGATGGTATTCTCGCATAGTCCAACCTGCTCATATTGAATAGGGCTCCGAAAACCCCATTCACTCCATCTGCACTTGATCAACCTTTGCGATATTGCGATGAACACGGAAGGCTCTACAATGTGAGTGTTCCCGGATCATTGCCCTTAACTGACTTGATATGTCTTGCATGGCTGGTTTCCGCCACAATATATTCATACCCGATATCGACTTGCGTATATCCACACTATATCTTTAACCCAGGCGAACATAAAAGGTAGTAGTCTTGTCATGGTCACCGAATCGTTTAGTCTTTGACGCGAAACTGGCTGTGCAAGACATAGCACTTCCGAAATTTCTAAGTCAAGGGCGCTGACTTAGCTAGCTACAACGCATTGATGACAGTTCATCCACGCCGCCGAATCACAGCTCAAATTACTTACGAGCTACAGAGGCTGTTCATCATACCCACTTACCACAAAAAGCCCCTTTCCAAAAGCATGCTCCGCTACATGACCGCAGAGATTTTCTCCCTCCCCCCATTCCAATAGCCCTGACAAACAGAGACCGCCAGCCGATAAGGTATGTGCATAGTAGAGAACATACAGTTCAGGAAAGCGATGTCGCAATCCCATCGATAGAGCGGGATATTCCCGAGCCTGCTGAATTGTCTTCCATGCGGAATCTTGACATTGCACAAAGATCACACGATGATCGTGCATCGGGCTTGATTGACCCTAACGCATTATATCGAGGTCAGATGCTACAAGGACAAGTCCAGAATGAACGCCACCAATTTGCAAAGCGCAAGTCGTGGCCTTCTCCCCGACGTGATATTCCACATGATCTGGAGCCTTGTGTGCCCAAAAGACAGAAGGTCATCCGCGATCAAATGCAATATACGAACGACGGCAGGTTTCAGGACTCACGACAAACAGATGTGATTGACCTTACATCCAGCCCACGGAAACCACTTGGCTACGTGTCGCAAGCGTCATATCCTTCAGAAGAGCCACAGCCACAGCCATCAACATCAAGATTTCGTTCTGCTTTCGATCGGAGTCAACCGATATACAATCAGAGCGCATACGCACAGCTAGAGCGGTCCCCCTCGATTCCTCGGGCAGATGAGCGTTTCTTCATTACCGAAAATGAGCATGTTGACTCCAGTGCGAATTGGCGGCACGCTAACCAAGATGGCCTGAATGATCAGTATCAAAGCCGAGCGATCAAGCGATATGTCCCACAGAATCAAATTGTGGATTTATCCTACTCCTGAGGATGAAAAAGCCTACACCAATGGCTAAAGCTCGTTTGAGACCTCGTTGCTCTTGAATTGTTGACCGAAGCTCATTTCACATCTTGTTGGGTCTCAGTAAGTGAAATCATTTTGTGTTTGGACGCTGCTCCGCCTCTGCCATTCAATCAAGGCCACCATTCATCGTCCCCTCCATAAACGGTTCAACCTTTGCTTGGAGCAATGAATCTAAGTCTGTAGCTTATATATACCCTGGCAATGACCTATTATTGTGGGCCAATTCTTCGATGGGTCCTCCAAAGGGCGCATGGGTTCTGGATGTTACTTCGACGTGAATCTGACGGTTTCCAGGGAAATTTACCACGTATAAGGCTCATCAATCAGTAAAAGCGTTCACGTCCCTCGAATTTGGACAATGAGTCTCGATAACAATTTCCTTTCTGCGCCCACCACAGAGGATTGCTGCGTCAAGTTGAAAATACCACTATACTAGGTGTATCTGAAGGTATTTTTTTGACCTTCAAGTTAGAAGACGACTATTCAAGAAGGTGAGTAATCCGATCTTTCCAAGCAAGTGGCAGAATTTGATGTCCACAGCCTGCAATGCGAAAGGAGGGCTCTTAAGCACTATTTTCATAAATGGCGTGCACTTAGGATTCTTGGTGGAGAGCATGCTTGTGCGGGCTTTAGGCAGACAATTCGGACCCGGGGAGAGCAGAAAAACACTTACGAGGCAAGTGTGCGGGGGCTGGAACCTGTATGAGTTATTGATGGGAAAACTGAATGTATTGTTTTGAAGCTCCGAACCTCCGTAAAATAAAACATGTCGATTTGACCCTACTTGTGGTTTGCCATAGCTAATACTAGATGTGACCGCCTACTGGACACCATTTAAGTGCCCTGGCTCTTAGTACAGAATATAGAGCCGAGACGATCTTAACCACACCCACTACACACACTTCGCTTGAACTATTCTCAGGTCTGGGGAACTCCCAAACTGCAATTCCAACAAAAGTTGTTAATGACTGAAAATGAGCGTAAATTGGGATTTATCGTCCCTAAGCAACTGGTCAACCACGTCAAATCGGCCCTCGAACGTCATGTTCAATTGAACCGCGAATCGAAAATCCGTCCCCACTCAGAGCATACTACTATTCCACAACACTCCTTCGTGGTTCCCACCAATATCTCAGCGCCGGTCCACAACAAATTTGAGGATGTAGCACACTACTTTGAAAAAGAAGCAATCCTCATAGGCCTTGAGCTGCAAGCCTATGTAGACGAAATATCCTTCACCAGCTACAAAGCTGGGTCCATCAGCAATCATCCTTGGTCAAAACGAGGCAATCCACTTCTTCGTGTAGTTGAATCATGGCTTCAAGACTTGCCACCTACCATTCTCCCATCTCTTGAACTTGAGATCAATCCGCTTCTCACCACGTTTCCAAACACTTACTCCGTCTATACACCCATGCTACTTCTACCACCTCACATATACCAAACTTCTCAATGGGAAAGGCTCATCACCACGTTAAGCAGCAAAACAGATCTCACTCATGTTCTTTACCAAAATCTAGTAACCACAGTAGGTTGTTCACACCTCGCCATCAATGCACCTATTCCGCTTCGAAAGTCTCACTCCCAGTGCGACGGATCCGAGGAAGGTGTGAACTTCCTTCGTAGTCCTACTTCTCTAACACCTCTATACGGCAACTTTGGACCTTTACCGACGACGAACCCGATATTGTATCTAAACCCGACTTCTACAGATTTCGCGTCGGCATTCTGGGTGTCGGTACGTCAAAACGGTATCCAGCAGACTTGGGCTCCGCTCTACACAATGTTCTCGCGAGGGAACATCTCCGAGAAGACTCGGCTACTCTCATTACCTTCCGTGATTGATCTCGCAAAGGAGAAAGAAGGATGCACGGCCGTGGATCTCTACGCCGGCATAGGATATTTTGCATTCAGCTACAAAAAGGCTGGTATCAAGAAAGTTCTTTGCTGGGAACTAAACCCCTGGAGTGTAGAAGGCTTGAGGCGCGGTGCACTCTCTAACAATTGGACTTCCGAGGTTCTATCGTCGACTTTTCTTTCTTCGGATTCCTCCGGCGAAGGCTTGCCCCACGACCCGAAAGCCGATTTCCTGATCTTTCAAGTCTCGAATGAGTTTGCCACCGAAAAGATCGTGTCGTTAAGAAGTTCGATACCGCCGATTAGACATGTGAACTGTGGATTACTTCCTACATCGAGAGGAAGCTGGGAGACAGCTGTGAAAGCGGTGGATCCGAAGAAAGGTGGTTGGATCCATTTACATGAGAATATTGGTGTGGAGGATATTGTAGGTAGGAGTGAGGCCATTACTAAAGAGGTTCAGGGAATGATGGATAAGTCAATAAGGGGTGATCAAGGGGAGGAGGAAGGTGGTGGGCAGAGTCGGGAAATGGTGAGATTGGAGCATGTGGAAAGAGTTAAGACGTATGCACCGGGAGTGATGCATTGTGTGCTGGATATCTACATCCCTCCCCTAAGAGCGGAATAACATCTATTTCCTTAAACCCATTCACTAGTGTGTTAGCATTTGTGTACGCCTAGTTTAATTCCGTTAGATGGGGTTGTGCATAGGCACTTCTGATAACATGTCGCCAACGCAATACTTGACGGAGTATTTCATGAACATACTAGACACATAATTAGAGCATTGTCCATTCTTCACTTCTGAGATCAAGTCCAAGATGATATGATTGAAATAAAGCCTTATTTGCTGATACGATACCCAGGAATAGCAAACACGGTGAAGTTTACGAACAAGAGTCATCAATCTCTCCTGAATTTTGCAGGAATATTGTTCTCAACGATTCCCTCCCTCTCCTTCTTCTCCCAAGCTTCCCTCTCCTCCTCCATCTTGTCATGTTTAGCAAAATGCGCAATATCCTCCGGATGCGTCAAGTCCTCCTCTTTCGCATCATCACCATGAAACTTCTCAAAGTGATGAATTTCATACTCGTACTCGTCATCGCCATGGTGTCCAGGGCCCAGCCCAAAATCCGGCAAAACAACCCCCTTGGCGTGGGCTATCGTGAATTCGGCGAAGGAGATGGTCCCGCTGCGATCTGCGTCATACATGTCCATGACTACACGCGCGACGTCTGATTTCTTTTCTTCGGGGACGTGGTTGGTGCTTTCATCCATGAGGCCATAGGTACGGCGCACGTCTTCGGGAGACCATTCGCCGGAGGAGTCGTAGTCGTGGAGGCTGAAGAAAACGCCGGCGTCGAAGTTGTTGATGTGGTGTTCCTCTGCATTCTAAAGTGAGCTCATTGGAATTGGAAGGAGAAGTGGTGGAGGACTGCCCTGCCATATGCCGCGTTGCCCAGTCCGCGTCGGCTGCGATGGGTTGTTGATCGTGGCCGTGGTCACCGTGTGCGGAGGCAGTAATGGCGAAAGTGAAGAGTAGAAGAGCGACGGGTCGGACTCGGAATAAGTATCTCAGCTCCATCCTTTGTTTACTTATCAATTGAGAAGTTGAAGGCGGAATTGTATGCTGACGGCAGAGGCGCTACGAAAGCACACTCGACTACGGGAAAATGTACTGCCGCGCCCGAACTCCAGGGGGTGAATATAAGTAGTCCAAGAACGCATTTCTAATCCCCTAAATGCTAAAGGACAACATTATAATAGTCTTGCTTCTAGCATTCGAGCATAGCCGTGATTATTATTACGACCCCTACTTTTGAATAAAGCTGAGTAAATATACAATAGAAGTGAAGAACGCTATATATACTGGTATACGCATGTTGAACGATGATGGACCCTCGCAGCCTCAGGCCAATACTTTCCCAAGACGTCACCAGAGGTCGAACCTCAGTGTGGAGGTCAATCATCTAGCGAAACCCAAACTCCCATGCTGTTCAGCCCGGAATTGAGAGCCCATACTCTTTCTTACGAACGCCTTGGCCGTCACACGTATAATCCTAATACATCATACCTCCTAAGCCCATAAACGCCATATCCCTTTGTGCAGTCACTCTAAACTCTCCTTGAGCGGCATCATCATCGGACTCCTCAACCTAGTCGGACTTCCCGTCCTACTATGAGTACGATGGCCCGGTCCCACCAATCTCTCTCTACTATCTGTTCTTGCCATCAGCCCACCTCTTCCCATTGGATTGTTGAATACGGGCGCTGGACCTAGACCAAGCCCAGCCCCCTGCGAAAGCACATTATTTTCAAGATATGTCGGTGTTCCCGGATTATCGATCCCAGCTTTAATTTGCGGAGTCGCCCATCCAGAAGTGCGCCCAACGCGAGAACCTTCGGACGAATCAGAGTGTCCGCCATCGGAGTCTACTTCGCCAAGTTCGAACTCGTCGGTGCCGCCGTCTTCGAGGACACGTTCGTAAGAGTGCGAAGGGTGTCCGAGGTTAAACAATTTCCCTGGGAAACCGCGTCGCCGTTTGGAGGGCCCCGAAGATCGACCGAGTAAGCGTAGGACCTTCTGTCGCATTGTTTTCCTACGTTCCCGGCCGCAGAGCATGAACAAAACGACAAATACGAGGAGAAGAAAGATCACTAGACCGGGAACGCGCCGTGGAGAGTCTTTGAAGAGAGCGTCGTGCCAGTCATCATCATCTTCATCTTCATCGACTGACGACGGTAAATATTTACCACCAGCATATTGAAAATCCGAGGGGATTCCAGGTACGTTGCTTCCAAAGCCGACCGCCAATGCTTCAGGCGGTGCAGGAACTTCGCTGGCGGCATAGAGTACCATCTTCCCTAGCGTCCAGCTCACTTCCACTCCACTGATTTTGTTCACAGCTTGGAAGGGGTCCAGAAAGCCCTTCTCTTTTGCGTTGTGGAGGACTGCTTTGGTTCCATTGTGACCGCCCTTCATGTCCTCGATCCCGACGCGGGGAACACCGATTCCGTCGTGAAGCATGTCAATAAGCCAGGAAGCTTTAAAGCATACTTCCAGTGCTGTTGTCTCGTCCACTTTCTTTCCCCACTTCTTTTCCCCTACCCCCTTCACGATGCTTTCCCAGTCCTGACTACAGAATTGCTCAACACGCTCTTGATAGGTCTTGAAGTCGTAAGCCTTGTCTTTATGTGCCATCTCGAATACCTCATGAGTCGTATGCCAGTATTCAGAGACGCCGACGAAATGGTTGACGTCAAAATCTATGGCGGGTACGTGTTGCCCGTTCAATAGACACGGCTCATCTGGGCAAGGCATATCCTTTTCAAGAAGTGGAAGAGTTTGGTGCATGCATTCTTGAAATTTGCCGGTTCCTATAAGATGAGGTCTCTTGCCAAGGTCCTCGTCGGATCCAGACTTTATTGGCTTTCCTTCGGCGGTGACCTTTAAACCTGAAGGTAGACAAGGATCAGGATATTCCTCGGCGTCCGTATTTGTTTCTAAGAGCGCTTTGACGTATCGTTGCCTCGCTTGGTTGACTCCAAATCCAAGCCAAGTGGTCACGAAGACCCTGTACTCTGAAGCCCCGCCGTCCACTGTCCGCAATCGCAGCAGTGTGAGATCACTGGCGTGCTTCTCGGCCTCTGTGGCATTCGGTGCAAATGCAATCTGTGCTGACGCACCTCCCATATCCAAGAACCCGTACGTATGATGTCCCTTCCCATGGTCGTGATCGCTCGGGTTGTCGAAGCCTCCAAGGAGGTAGTTGGCCGCAATCCACCCATACAGCCCCTCCGTCTCACCCGAAATGACTTTGACGTGTAGATCACAGTCGGGCAACTGAAATCTGGTGCTTTTCCTTGCATAGCTGCAGACTTGTTCCAGTACGGCTTTTTGCTTTAGTTCGGGGAGTATGCGCATTCCGGCGGTCGCAAGAAGAAACAACGGTGTATTAGGGACATCTTCCTCGGGTATGTATTTGAGAGCATGCTTGAAAAGGGCTTCGAGATGATCGGGCCCTACTTCGTTAGGATTATCGCCGAATGTAGAGATCCCTGCCAACAAAAATTTCGATCAGCGACGTTGCAGCGCAGAAGAGTATCGCGGACAGCTACACACCGGGATGTATCTTTTTAGTCCATTTCTTGTCCGATTCAAGAATGGGCAGACTTTGTAGTTGTGCTTGGCTCGCTTTGGCCCGCGCTGTGTCGCTGTTCAGCCACCGATAGATATGGACTCGGGTCCCCTTTCAGATGGTCAGCATATCGATGCGCAATGGCATGGTCATGCCTCTGAAATGAGCATACCGATGACCCAGCATCCAGGATAACGCCATATCTCCCTGTGACAAAGTCCAAGTTAGCAATCTGTCGAGAAGGCGACGGCGATAAGCAGGTTCAGAGGCTTGCGTACACTTTCCCATCGGAGCTGGCCGGGGTGTCGAAGGCTAGAAGAGAAGACGCATCCAGCAATGATAAAGGAGACGAAGAAGAAGAAGACGACGACGAACAGATTACGAGGTTTAATAAGGAGAAGAAGGCTGTATGTATGTATGTATGTATGTAACGAACGACGTGGTTGAGTGGGGAAGGATTCGTGAGGGCTTCCTTCGAGGGATCAAAGATAGCCTGCGCCGCGTCAGGGATGGCGGTGGGTCGAAACGGTTTCCAGGGTTGCGCACCCGGAAGAATCAACGCCACATGCAGCCAAGTCCAATAGAACGAAAGAAAAGAGTGAAAACTCGATACGAGAGATAACGGCTGCATCCATCAACTACAAACTGCGTAGTCGGAGCAACTTCAATATCCAGACGGCCAAACTGACACTGCAAGTAAAACCTTGACGTCGTGGAATTTTGGGCAGGGTTCCCCGGGGATAACGTCGGCTTCATGCGATAGTCCAAGCCGCAAGAATTGTACCCTGACAAGTTTTACATTGATGATTCCAAACAAACCAGTCCATGCGTCACTAGCTATGTATCTATCGAGAGAGCAGCCTCAATCTTCAAGTAGAAACCTCAAGAAAGCTGATGCGACGACCACGCCATCATGATGATTTCCAACCCTGGCCATGGCATCCTCGAACTGTTCGTCGTTAAAGATGCCTTGTGAATGCCGTGCCTCTACCAGCTCTGCCACTATCTGTTTGGTGAACTCAGGGTGGCCTTGTACTGAAATAAAGCGCCCCTTTGCATACATTCCTTGGACGCTGCATCTAGGTGATGCGCCCAGATGTTCAACCGTTTCCGGATATTCGTACACTGCATCTCTGTGCATTTGGTGAAGACTCTACAGCACACATTAGAAAGAGACCACCAAATCGAACCTTGACAAGCGGCCTACAAGAGTTTCTTGCTTGAATAGTTCCTTTCCTTTCGGTGTCAAATTTACAGGTAAAACGGCTATTTCCCAACCGCCATCACTTCGTCCAACTTTTACGCCCAGCGCTCGGCCAAGTATTTGGTGGCCGAAGCAAACCCCAATGATTCGGATACGGTTCTGGCCGAGCAGCTTCTTTGTAAATTCCACGAGGTTGAGGATCCATGGCGTATCATCAAAAGAATTATGTCCTACACCAAACAGGTCAGCCACTTGCAGCAATCGGCCGTTTGAAACCCACGTGATCCGGTCAAAAGCACAGCATCTACTGCATCTAGATCTGGATACTTTTGTTCGTTCACAACATCAAATTTGCTCAGCTGGAGGCCATGCTTCGACGATATCAAGTCAGGTTGGCCAAGTTTGTCAGCGCCCGCTTCAAGGAGAGCGCTGAAGACACCTCCGTATCCTCCATACTTTTTCCTTGTCCCATCCAGCGGAGTGTCACACTCAAGAATAGCTATCCGAAGCGGTGGCTTCATGATTTCTTTCTACCCTTCGCAGGAGTTGTGACGTTGGCAAGGACTTTGGGGGGCCCAAGATTCCTTATCGTCGGCAGCAATCTAACCGCATGACGTTAGTCATAAGTTACCTTTATGGCACTTCGAGTGCCGTTTCTTCCAGCCCACTGACCCCCAAGCCTTCAACTCTAGGGTTGATGCTGTGCGACTCTTACTTCCCTCACTTCTTGTATATTTTCCATTGGAGGTATGTGCAGCTCCAATGTCACTCACTAAGTCAGATCATCGAGCTGATGAGCGGACTCCCCTAATACCCTCATCTGCACAGTCCGGTGTGCTGTCCAGTAATGAAATAGAGATCGAGGAAGGGACAATCCAAGCCTCAGAGTTAGACGTCGCCGTTGGCCTCGACCCGGGCCACTCGTCGACTCTTAATAAATCAAGAAGCTATTCCAGTAGCCATTGGCTAGCCCCAGATGAAGGGCAAACAGTAGTCTCTGGGGTAGACGACACTGACAGCAATGAAAGACAGTATATTCTTGGTGGGGTTTCAAAGACCAGGTTTCGGTTTATATTTGGAGGTATTTTACTTGGATATTTTGTGAGTCCTGTTTCTCCTAGTGAGATGCTTCCTGGAATTCAGGGCTTTTATAGATCATTTGCTTATGAAACCTCCAGGTAGCATTGTTCGACTCTACTATGATGGCTTCTAGCCATCCTGTGATTACCTCGTACTTCAATGCTTCCAATTCTGCGTCCTGGCTCTCTACTGCATTTCTTCTCACTTCGACTGCGTTGCAACCACTCTTTGGGCGTGTGTCTGACACGATCGGGAGACGACCATTGTATCTGTTTGGTTTAACATGCTTGGCTGCTACTACGGTTTGGTGTGCCCTTGCACGAAGCATTGGAAGCTTCATCGCCGCCAGAGCCTTTTGTGGTCTAGGTGCCGCTGGCGTGTTGGCAATGGGTAAGAGAAAGATACTGCCCCGTACCGGAGTGTGCTAACCTAGATGTGAGGTTCTATCATGACGAACGATCTTGTCAGTATTGAAATAAGAGGCACATATCAGGCATACATTAATCTATTCTATGGCCTCGGAGGTGCATGCGGAGCAGCTTTTGGAGGGTTCCTTTGTGACCTCGTCGGATGGCGCTGGGCCTTCGGCCTCCAGATACCCCTGATTCTCTGCATCCTCGTCACCGCGTTGTTTTCGACTCCTTCATCCCTTGGTCCACATCTGGCGAAGCATTCGGACAAAGGTGCCCTGGAATTGATCAAAGGATTTGACTTTGCTGGATCAATTCTCTTGACCGGTTCCGTCGCCTTTCTGATCCTCGGTCTCAGTACGTAAGGTCCGGGTACAAAGTCTACGTCCCCGTCTTTGTACTTTTCCCTTAGATTTTCACTACTTACATCCCACTCAAGTGGTATCTGGAGATCAGAACACTATAAGCAGAAGCATTGAACGGGTTCTGGTAGTACCAAAACTCCTTTTTGAAGACCATGCTAATTGTACTCCTACATTTAGACCTCGGCGGTAATGTTTACCCTTGGGATCATCCACTGGTCATTACCTCTCTTGTCATTGCTTTCATCTCCAGCATCATCCTCGTGCTTGTCGAATCTCATGCGAGTCGCCCAGTAATGCCCATTACAATGTTAGCAAGCCGCCCCCGAGCAAACGTAGTCTTCAACAATTTCTTTGCCAATATTGGGATCAACACCATCATTTTCAATGCACCATTATACTTCCAAGCAGTTAAATTGGACTCTCCGACACAATCTGGATTTCGACTTGCGGGGGCGTCAATAGCCCTTACCGTGTGCGGGGTCGGTTCTGGATTCCTCATGACGGCCACAGGACGGATGAAAGAGCTAATCGTATTCGGATCTCTGTGCATGCTTTTAGGCGGTATATGTCTTTCCGTCATGTGGGATGACATACCAATTTGGCTTGCTGCAATCTTCGTGGCGCCAGCACCTCTCGGGCAAGGTCTCTCCTTTCCTGCATCCTCTCTTGCAGTACTCGCTACAAGCACACAAGAAGATCAGGCGGTTATGACCAGTACATTAACTCTCTGGAGAAGCCTGGGTACTGTTATGGGCGTATCTCTCAGTAGTTTGATCCTGCAGAACGCTCTCACTGCGTATCTAAATCAAGTTGTGACAGATCCTAGTAAGGATGAGGTATGGAAATCAAGTCCTTTTTCTCATACGTATACTCATGTAAACTAGGTAATTGCTAAAGTTCGTAAATCGGTTAGAGCAATCCTAGATTTGGATCCAGAGCATCAAGTCCAAGGTTCGCAGCAAGCTCAACAATCGCTTCGATATATCAAACGACTAACACAACAAAGTCATCAGCGCCTACTCGCAAAGCTTAAGAGTCACATTTATTTCGGCTATCGTCATCTTTTTAGCAGCGAATGCATTAGTGCTTACGATTAAGCTGCCTCACCTTCGCCGCAGATAGCCCAACTCCGCAATTCCTAGCCGGGAACATGGACTTTCTGGCGCTCCACATTTCTGATGGCAGACCCAGTGCCAATATTTGAGGTCATTGATGGCCATGTTCATTCAGAATATGAAGGCTGAGTTATAGTACCTGCAACGAATGATGGAGGTCGAAGATTCTCAGGCACGGGGTAGGAGGAAGAAGAGAAATTGCAGCGATCTTCCCCCGGCATTTAGGCAATGTAAGCAATAAGTATTGGTCAACGTTGTTGGCATGAATGATAACTCGTCCCCATCGAACTGGAGGTTCCAAAAGGGAATCCTGATATCTGCCTGTGCATTCACTACTCTAATCCCACGGCTCCATCAACTTATTCCCCTCAACACCCTGTGCAAAGCCATCAATAACCGTAGTATGACACCAAGGCTTTAAGCCCACTTCTTCTCGAATGGTCGCGGCGAAGCAGCTGGACCATTTATTTCTTGGAAACGCCGATGTGACTGAGTCGATCGTATCCTTGTGGATCAGGTTAGGGTTGATACCCATGTTATCTAATTCGGGTAATTGTCAGCGGAGCGAACTTGTTGAAGATTGCGATATCCTTGAGGGCGTAGCCTCAGGCACCATCTCTTCACCGGTCGTCCTCCTGAAGCCTTGCTCGTCAAGATCCTTACCGAATGGCTATCTATATTCGGCCCGCTACAGCGCATCGCCGAGAATATTGGGGGGCCGAAATCCAACCAGATCGCAAAACCTTGTGCCTGGCCCCCAACTTCTCGTATTCGATTTCGTATTTCCCCGCAACGGAGAGTTTCTCAACTACTGAGAGGAACGCAAAACTTACCAAACACTGTCGCCAGCTGGATCAATTGTCCCACGGTGGTAATGTTTCCCGACTCGCCTAGATCTAATTGGAGCAATTCAGAACGAGCACTACAAGGCGCGGAGGAAACCAAATACCTTGATGCCTAATGATGGCTTCCGCAACACTTTCGGTTTGCTCTTTGGGTGCGCCGTACTCTTGAAGAAGTGAGAGTGCTAGAAAGCCGCCGTAGAATTCAAAGGACATGCGGGTCGCATTGAGGTTGGTCTTCGTGGTGCCGATGTCGTGGAGCAGGCACGTTAGAAAGTAGGTTTCTACACTGGGGGAGAAGTGGGGGAGGTGTTGGCGTATGATGGCGGAGCCTATTTAGAGAGTCAATGATTGGGACGGAAATAATGAGTTTGAGCGTTATAGAGAGGATTACCATAGTAGAACACCCGCATGGAATGGTTGAATGTTTGCTCCGGGAGTTTTTCTTTCGCATACTCATATGTCTTCTTGGCGATTGGAGTGTCCGGAAGCTTGATCTCAGATGTAGATATCTTGGACGGGGAGTTGGTGTTGAAATCCTGTAGGAATTTGGATTGGGAGCGAGGAACGGCTGTCCAACCATATGTTTCCAGCTCATCTGACATTCCTTTTAGATACTCCTGTTTTAGGCTAGTTCGAGAGGAGGAACGAAAGGAAGTATGTCAGAAAATGGTAAGAAGTTTAAGTCGAAGGTAGAAAATCTCTCGATGTGATTCACTCGAAGGTAAAGAGTATTGAGAATGTTGACGATGTCTCAGCTGCTTGAAATGTACGATTGTGTGGATGGTTTTATTAGATGGCAGTCCGTACGGCGATGTAATCATATCTGCTCCAGACAATTCACGTTTTCGTCATGGTCTTCTACCCCGCGGATGCACACTTCTATGAGGCAGGGCGTGGATTACGAACCACCGGAGCGTAGTACGCCCATCCACGTCCCGCATGTACCTGTTGTAAAGCATTACTGAGCATGCACTTTGGCGTTTATAGACTGAAACTGGCATGCCGAAAGCGGTAGCGGTGAGGTTATTACAGAGGATTATGGTCTGGAACTTTAATTTTGGCCATTGAACCTGAAGTGCAATTGGCCATCTCCGCGGGCTCTATTTTCTCGCTCGGCGTCCGGCATGTGTTTCAACAATTGAAAGACTGTGAAACAAAATCGGCACCGATGGAATGGTGTTCTGTAAGCCGTGCTAT
The DNA here is from genome assembly GCA_000467715.1 of Hysterium pulicare CBS 123377. Taxonomy (NCBI): domain Eukaryota; kingdom Fungi; phylum Ascomycota; class Dothideomycetes; order Hysteriales; family Hysteriaceae; genus Hysterium; species Hysterium pulicare. The sequence continues at coordinate 198,134 of AJFK01000112.1, forward strand.
TCTTGTGCATCTGGCGCATTAGCCTATGGGCACTTCTGTCTCCCGAGGTCCGTCTCATCCGTCTGAGAATACCCCTTTGGACATTGGACTTCCAGTTTGATTGTTGAAAAGGCATCGTACTTTATTAATAAGTATGCACCTCCCCATTTCTGATTTTAGACTGGCTGATTTTAGCAGCGCGGAGCAATGAAGACCAAAAAATAGCCACTTTGAAATCAAAACGGCAAATACTGTAAGAAGGAAGTCGCCGAGATCCTGATGCCAGACAGGGACCGTCAGGCTGTTAGAATTCTTATGGGTGCATTTCTCATACCTCGTTCGTGATGGGCAGACTCATCTTGAAGCCCTTGCATGGGAGGCTTTCTCGAGCAATAATGGCGGTGACAATGTGTGCGTATGTTACAGGCCTTGGTGTTGATACAGTAAATTTCTCAGTTGCTGCTGAATTGCTTGCGATCTTCAGGAACGGGATACGGCAATCGTAAGGAGTGGCCAGCAAGGAATTAGACCAAGCCGGCTTGAGTTGAAACCTTAGGTATGGTCGCGATTGAAGCCAAACCCACAAATCGGTCTTTCTCCCTCGTCGCAGACTTCGAATTGTCATGTTTGCGTCTTGCTGCTCGGCGTCAGTGACAGCAAGTCGCATGGAGGGCATTTCCACTGTCCGGCATGGCGCATAATTTGGCCTGGCATCGGCATCCCGTCGATTGTTGAGTATAATATAACACGGCTTGTTAACCATCAATTCTACTCCACAAACCCGATGGCAATACTGGATGCGCCTCACCCTCGTGTAATGCTCAAGTCGAGTACGCCTTGACCATGCATGCTCATCTCAGTCCCGTCGGAAGTTCTCCCCTTCCGGGAGGTGGAGCCTATGATAAATTCCTTGGACTCCGACCACAAACCTCGTCCTTGACAGCATGACACGCGGCATGTCTCCTGCCGGTTGTTCAGATGTAGTGTACACACAAGAAGTAGCACCAAATCGACCTTGGTGACGGCCGCAAACAGCGGATGGCATGTTGGGGCCAAGCCCGCTAGCAAGGTAATGATACAAAGACTTTCCATTGTCAGGCGCGCAGGGCTGTTTTGGGGATAAATTACTTCAACGGAACACAATGGGGTGTGTATATCGCTGGTAACCCAAACCCTTTCGGAACAATACCCACCTACGTGCACAAGCTCTGTATACCTAAGCAGCTTCTGAACTTGCTTGGTGAGGGCAACTGGCTTTTATGGCCTGCGCTGAAGCCAAATGATCTAGGCAGGTAGACCTCTCACAGCTCCGGTAATAGGGCTAGACACATAGTAGAGCTGTAGCTTACTACAAAAGCTGGAGAACTTGCAGAGAATGCTCCATTATTACCTGCACGTCCCTGCTATAAGTTTGCGCCTGGCACACAATGCGCCGTCAAGCGGTTAGATACCTAGTCTCCTCCACGGATGCACAAGCTCGCTGCTGCTGGTCTTGCGCCCAATTAGGCTTAGCCTGGGGCTGTGTCGAAACCCAGCACCTCTCTCGAAAGAGGGTTTGTTGCCCCGATATTTGCTGCCCTGTTCCTGTGAATGGACTGATTATTGTCAATTCTTCGATATCGCTTCGGCTCGGCCAGCCTTGCTCTTCTCTTGCCTCTAGAATCCACCTCCAAGCTCGAAGCTCGCCACGTCCACTCCTTTGCTATCTTTCTCTGCTTCATCATGTCCATCTAGCGAATCGTCCCCAAGACCATGGGCTTTCTGCTACACTGCCACACTGAAACCGGCTGTTCTCCGCCATCAACTCTTCTTCGACTGCCCTTGAGCCCGCCGGAAGCCGCGCTTTCAGCTTGCTTGTGCTGTTGAGGACGCAATCATACCCATTTCGCATACTGGACACCCTTGGATTAAGGTGAGCCTGATCCGCGTTGACCGGCCAAGCAAGAGGCAATTGTCTGGCTCAAGCCCGTCTTGTGAACGTGGCTGAGTACGATACGTACTTCTCAACACGCTGGTGGCTCTTGGATAGTCTGGACATGTCAGTCCGCTAATCTTTGGTAGCTACCTTCCATCGAGCAGAGCTCTTTCCACACTTTACTTCTTAGCCCGGACCAACAAATCATACAACTTTCGGCCCTGCTCAGCCTCGTCCTTCGTACTTTTAGGCCTTCTCCGTCGCCCTCCTTATCATTGTAATATTCGTATGTCGAGCTGCTGTTCATAGCTTAGGTGTGGCGCCTTTCTCACCTCATTCTTCCTTCGCATCCATCGCTTTTCCAAGCACAGCCTACCACAATCAGCCTCGCGTTGCGCACTCAGCATCTCACCCGAGGCAACGTCGATAATGGCTGAGAATAAAGACCCCGAAGCACGCCAGACGCCCTCGCCGGGTCCTGCTCGAAGGCAACGAGCCCCGACGATCACTATAGACACCTCCGCTGTGAACACTAATAATCCTGATATGGGGGGTGCCGTGCCCTTGGGCAATCTCCCTGATAACCGGTTATCATCACAGGGCGGAAATCAAACAGAATCAGTATCACCAACGCAAAAGTCGGTGCCAGAATTACGGGCGGCAAGCTCGTTCGAAAGCCGAGAAAGTAGACCCACTTCTCCTCATAACGTTTCCTCCCCAACTTCAGGATGGGGCAAACCACATAATTTCCTGTCCGTACCGGGAGCAAGGTCAAGGGGAAACTCGCTGGACTCGACCACAGAGGTTGGCGAAGGATCAAGTAACGGCACCACATACCTTGACTCTTCGCATGGAGAGACGTTTAGAGGAGATGGTGGGAGTCATGATGTGCTAAATGACGAGGAGGCACTGCGGCCCGATCCTGGCACAGAAGCTGATTTTCAAGTCGAAGACAATAAGTTCGCATTTTCTCCTGGCCAACTGTCGAAGCTCCTCAATCCTAAGAGTTTAGGGGCATTCCATGCTTTGGGCGGACTTGCAGGTCTTGAGAAGGGATTGAGGACCAGTAGACATCATGGACTAAGTGTTGATGAACAGGGGGTGGATGGCTATGTGTCATTCGAAGAAGCAACCACACAGAAGGCAACAGATTCACCAAAAAAACGTAGCCCAGACAAACCGCTGCAGCGAAGCGATACTGCCGCGACGGTTTCGAAGTCGCAACGAGAATCCTCCTTTATCGATCGGAAACGGGTCTATAGTGACAATCGATTACCTGAACGCAAAGCCAAGAACATACTTCAGCTCGCCTGGATGGCATACAATGACAAGGTTCTAATTCTGCTGACCGTAGCTGCCGTTATTTCGTTAGCACTTGGTCTATACCAAACATTTGGCCAGAAGCACGAAAACGGCGAGGCACCTGTGGAATGGGTTGAAGGTGTTGCTATAATGGCAGCCATCATCATTGTCGTTGTCGTCGGAGCTATCAACGATTGGCAAAAGGAACGTCAATTTGTGAAATTGAATAAGAAAAAGGAGGATCGATACATCAAGGTCGTCCGTTCTGGCAAGACAAGAGAAATCTCAGTGTATGATGTTCTAGTCGGAGACGTCATTTTGCTCGAGCCAGGAGACATGGTACCCGTCGATGGTATATTGATCGAGGGCCACGGCGTCAAATGCGATGAGTCGTCTGCGACTGGTGAATCAGACCTGCTCAAGAAAACGTCTGGCGAAGACGTCTTTCGCGCCATGGAAAATCACGAAAACGTAAGGAAGCTAGATCCTTTTATACTATCCGGGGCGAAGGTATCGGAGGGTATCGGAAGGTTCTTGGTCACTGCAACCGGCGTACATTCCACGTACGGGAAGACTATGATGTCCTTACGAGAGGACAACGAAGTCACGCCGCTACAGTCAAAGCTCAATGTCCTGGCCGAGTACATTGCCAAGTTAGGCGGCGCTGCAGCCCTGTTGCTCTTTGTGGTCCTCTTCATTGAGTTCCTGGTAAAACTCCGCACCAATCACGACACCCCATCACAGAAAGCCCAGGTTTTCCTTAACATCCTAATCGTTGCTATCACTGTGGTCGTTGTGGCTGTTCCTGAGGGTCTCCCTCTTGCTGTTACATTGGCATTAGCTTTCGCGACGACCAGAATGCTTAAGGATAACAATTTGGTTCGTTTGCTTCGCTCCTGCGAGACCATGGGGAATGCTACAACAATCTGCTCAGACAAGACCGGAACTCTCACCCAGAACAAGATGACGGTTGTCTCGGGCACTGTTGGGACCGCTCTACGTTTTGGAGACCGAAAACTAAAGGCACCTGGAAATCCTCCACTGGACAATGGCTCGAAAGGCAAACAGCTCGCTGACTCTCCTGTCGACAACTCAGATGATGTGTCTGCATCTGAATTCGTCTCCACTCTTTCTGACGATGCTAAGTTCTTGCTCGAGCAGTCCATCGCAATTAACTCCACAGCCTTCGAAGGAGAAGAGGACGGCCAAGAGACGTTCATCGGTTCTAAGACGGAAACAGCCCTTCTCGGCTTTGCCCGCGACCATCTTGGCATGGGTCCTGTCAGCACCGAACGTTCTAATGCCAACATAGCTCAGTTTGTACCTTTTGATTCCAGCAGAAAGTGTATGGCCGCGATTGTCAAACTGGATGATGGCCGATACAGGATGTACGTTAAAGGAGCATCGGAAATACTCCTTACCAAATGTGACAGAATCATCTCAGACGCAACTAAAGGGACTTCTGATATTCCTCTCTCCCCGGACAATAGAGATACGCTTGAACGACTCATCTCGACATATGCCTCGCGCTCTCTTCGTACTATCTCTCTTTTATACCGCGACTTCGAGCAGTGGCCCCCTAAAGACGCCCGCAAGGCCGAGGATGATACATCCCAAGCTAACTTTGACGATGTATTCAGAAACATGGTCTTTCTTGGTGTTGTCGGTATTCAAGATCCCTTGCGTGAAGGTGTGAAGGTTGCAGTTCAAGATTGCCAACGGGCGGGTGTTTTTGTCCGCATGGTGACAGGTGACAATGTGCTCACGGCGAAGGCCATTGCTGAGGACTGTGGCATCCTGGTTCCTGGTGGTCTGGTCATGGAAGGTCCAACCTTCCGTAAATTGTCAAAGAAAGATATGGATGCCATTCTCCCGAAATTGTGTGTTCTCGCCCGATCCAGTCCTGAAGATAAGCGAAAACTTGTGAAACGATTGAAAGAATTGGGTGAAACAGTCGCAGTCACTGGCGATGGTACAAATGATGCGCCGGCTTTGAAGACCGCTGATGTGGGTTTCTCCATGGGAATTGCTGGTACTGAAGTTGCAAAGGAGGCTTCTGCGATTATTCTCATGGACGACAATTTTTCCTCCATTGTCAAGGCTTTGCTCTGGGGCCGTGCCGTCAATGATGCCGTGAAGAAATTCCTTCAATTCCAGGTTACGGTCAACATCACTGCGGTGACACTCACGTTCGTCTCCGCGGTTTTTAGCGGCAATCAATCTTCCGTTCTCACCGCCGTCCAACTTTTATGGGTCAACCTAATCATGGACACATTTGCAGCGTTGGCACTAGCTACGGATCCACCTACCAGAAGTCTGCTCTATCGGAAGCCTGACCCAAAATCGGCGCCTCTTATTTCACTGACAATGTGGAAAATGATCATCGGACAGTCCATCTACCAACTGGTCGTGACCTTGATCCTTCATTTTGCTGGAGAGAGGATTCTATCTTATCAGAGTCAACCCGAGAAGGAGCGGATGAACACACTTGTTTTCAACGTGTTCGTATGGATGCAAATCTTCAATCAGCTCAACAACCGTCGACTGGATAACAATTTCAACATTTTTGAAGGCATTCACCGTAACTACTTCTTCATCGCCATCAATTGTATCATGATCGCTGGACAAATCATGATTGTATTTGTTGGAGGCCGTGCTTTCTCTGTCACAAAACTTAATGCTGCGCAATGGGCATACTCAATTGTTTTGGGGGCTCTCTCCCTTCCAGTCGGAATGATTATTCGTCTGATACCAGACGAAGCTATTCGCCGATGCCTTCCAACCTTCTTAAAGAGGAGGTCAACACCTGAAGTCGTAGTATCTGATGACTTCCAATGGAATCAAGGACTACTAGAAATCCGCGAAGAACTAGCCTTTATTAAGAAAGTCCGTGGAGGTCGTCTCAGTAATCTCAAATTCAAGATTCAACACCCTCAAGAGATATTCACCAAGTCCAGGTCCAGTTATTCACTGCCAGGGACTCCAAACAATGGTCCTGAACAGAATGGCGACCTTACTCCAGGTCCTCCCACCCCAGACTCCAGAACGCGCCGACGGGCAAGATCAAGGTCGAACTCTGCCTTTGGTCCCGCCGCCGTCATGGCAGGTATCGTCGCCGGTAGTGTTGCCGGATGGTCACCGATTGATAGAGGCCATGGCGACAATGATTCCATAAGGTTTTCTCGTCCCCGAAGCAAATCAGATCTTGAGGCCCAGGATGGTATCGATGTGCATCCAGACACAAAATCAAATGACCCTATTCTCGTCGATGAGCCACAGCAGTACGATGCTCCGCCAAGTCAAAGAAATGAGACTACCCCAGCCTTCAATGTTGGGCCCTTTGGTCATGATCCAAGTCTGGATATGAAACCTTCAGGATCATGAGTGTCCCAGGGATGACTAAGTGCTATACGTTGACAGAACGCTCTCGCAGCTACCCCAGGCGACTGGCCCTAGCTAACAGGATTCTGGGTTGGGAATCCGAGTAGGTATTTGGAGGTGCGTCAGGCGTATTGGGCCAAGAGAGAGCCAAGCGGCCTTCAAAGCCTGTGTGGAGTGCCTGCTGTATTGAAGAAGATTTTCCTACATGTCCTAATAAGTCAACGATAAACCCGAGAATAAACCCTTTTCCTACATCGAATTCTGTACATTCTCTATCTGCATTGCACCGGCGAAATTTAGGAGTTCAGGCGAGGAGCGATAGGCGGTGCTACTGTCATGGGTGGGCTTATCGCTATACGGACACTCCGCAAGTGTTTTCGGTCTGCATTGTATGGTGTTTTGCTCGACAGCTGGTCGTTTACCTTTATCCTCTGCTCTTCTCACGCGGCCAAAGCATGACCGTTCGTTTGTATTATTCTTGATTAGTTTTCTTTGTAAAAGATGGTCTAGCAATGGCGACTGTAGCGATGGCGAACATCCGTTTTTCTTTAATCGGCGCTGGGGTGGTCGGGCCCGCGTAAAAGTCCACGGAATTATATAGGGTAGTGACCGGAGCGAGGCAGAAATGGAAAGAAAAGGTCTGAAAACACGCCTCACGATCTCTAGCTGTCCTGGCAAATATTTACTGTTTCGTGAAGTTGATGTTGACAATTCCTAGTATTCGACAAAGTCCAATAGGCGTATGTGAGTTTGTGTAGTTATAAACGTTTCTCACTCGTCATCATGCAAGCCACGGCACACGGTCAAAGATAAAACACATTCTATCGTGACTGAGCGAGACTTTTGATCCCCCAAAAACTGCTCGCAAAATTTGTTCTAAACTAGACGTGTGGGAACAGGCTTGAATTTCAATTGGAAGTAGTAAGTACTGTGTACCATGAATGCCCCTCTCACGTGTTGCCACAACACCATCCAACAACCATTGAGCGGTGCCCTTACATAAAACTCGACAATACTCCCAGGATGTCTTCCTCGACCACACAACGACCCACGGCCTCCATATCTACAAACGGCAATGCCGCACCGGCGGAGAAAACTTATTTTGAATCACAGCGCGAGATGCTTGTTGGCGAGATAGCCCAGGTAAACAGCCCGGATTCTTCGTGAAGAGAAAGGAAAACTAAGCTAATCGCGTTCTGTCGCGACGTTGTAGAGCCTAGAGCATGTCCTGCAGAATCTCAATAAATTGAATCGGAGTTTGGAGGAGGTTATTGCGGTCAGCCGTTCCTTTCTGACTCGCTTGGCCTTGTGCGTATACTGATTGTGTCGATGGGTATCAGGTCGGGAACGAGTTCAGCCCTGTTGAGGCGCTGTGGTCGCAGTTCGAGAATGTCATGGCTAAGGACCCGGATGCTACGGAGGAAGGGCATGCTGATGATGTCGAGGAGGGGGACTCGGAGTTCAAGCAGGAAGAGAGGTCATAAGAGAGCGACCTTATAATCATTGAACACGAGTGGATCAGGTGCTGATGGTTTTGGCACGGCTTCTGGGGCATGCGACGCATATTTTACGATTCGAAGATACCCAGATGGACACGATATGGAGTCATTATTTCAGGGAGGAGTGCATTCATTGCGCTAAATATATCGGGAGGCGTTGTCCCCGAATGATTACAACAGAAGACACAATGGAAAAGTCGTATGTGTAAAATAGAGAGAAGAGGCTGGTTCGATCGTCCAACCTGTCGTGTTTAGATAAACACCTAGAACGCCGCAAACCATGTATGTGTGACCGTCCCCTTTCCCTCCGAACGGCTATGATGCAGCAGGCAGACAGACAGAAGTAAGAGACATAAAGACCTTTATTTTTCATACCAAAAGTGTCGACCGAAGAATGACAAAAGTCCGTGATATGTCGTCTCAGCATCAACATCGGTCGTTTCGCGTCTAGCGTCATCTGTTTGAGGCGTGCTTGAGTTTACACCACAGCATTGTTCCTCGGACTCTAAAAAGAAAGAAGCAAAACACTTAGAGAATCTTGCAGCTTCGCTTTTTGGGTTTCTTACCGCCTGCAAAGGCCGGTTTCCGCTCTCCTGCTCCTATTCCTTCAGGTGTCTTCCACTCGTCGCCGACGGCCATGGTGACTGCCTGGTCAAAAATCTCCTCGACACCGTCTTGCTCTTTGCTGCTGCATTCCATGTAAAGAGCGCCCATCTTCTTGGCCACAGTGCGGCCTTGTTCGGGGGTGACTGGTGTAAGGCCTTGAGCCTTGAGGAGCTCGATACAATTTTTCGTGTTCCGAAGATCCGATTTCAGTCCCAGGAGCATGATCGGCGTTGTAGGGCAGAAGTGGAGGACTTCAGGGTACCACTGCTCAGCACATTAGTATCCATTGATCGACATGTGTCGAAGGAGTTGGGTCACCTTATCCAAGACGTTTTCTAGGGAGTTTGGGCAGTCAATGGCAAAGCACACGAATAGGATATCTGTCTCCGGGTAAGAGAGGGGCCGTAGGCGATCGTATTCTTCCTGCCCAGCAGTGTCCCAGAGAGCGAGCTCGACCATCTTGCCTGTCGGTGGGTGAGGGGTATGTGTGATGTAGTTCTCAAACACGGTTGGGACATATTTCTATCAAGGCCATTAGCCATTCGACAATCGACGATAACGATGCTTTCACCTCGTTTGCTTACCTCTGGAAAGTTCCCGGAGCTGTAGCTGATCAGCAAACACGTCTTACCACATCCTCCATCCCCGACTACGACCAGCTTCTTCGAATACATGGGCGGCTCTGTGACATTGGTGAGAGCTGTGCCGGCCGACTCCCGTCCCGTCGAGGTAGTGTTGTATGAGCTGACGGTGCCATTGCTGTTCCTCTCGCTTGGCGTACGAACAGGCTTCCTCGATGGAGTGATGGAGGAGTTTGGGGCCTTGGAGGAAGGTTTCCGTCGGAGGTAGTCGTAGTTCTGTGTTGCTTGCACTGCCGCCATGGTTGTTTGGAGTGGAAGCAGTATACTGATAGCAGGGTGGTCAACCAGCGGTGATGGGAGATGATTCTGATCAAGGCCGATTGTATCAATATGGACAGCGAATCTGAAGTAGCAATTGGGGGTGGTGTAGCGATTGATGGTTGATGGTTGATGGTGTTGGCGGCAGTGATATGGGCTGGGTGCTTTGTTTAATGGCGGCCGTTGCCATTGCGACCGACACCCTGGCAGCGGAGTCGGGTCCTTGGTCCAAGCGTCCCCACCAAGGAACCCCCCGATGTGCATCTGTATCACCAATTGCTGGCCTCGCGAGACAAGACTGCCATGATAATCCACCACTGCTCGCGAATGCTTCCATGTATGAACACGACAATGGCTTACGGGAGAGTAGCAAGCCCCCCATGGAGCCTACGACGCCAGATGCAGGCATGCGACCCGTAGATCACTGTGCGTACCTCTTTTCCACCCGCTCCAATTCATTGTTGTGCGCAAGATGGACTGCCAAATAAGATGCTAATACCGATATCCCCCCCGGATAGATGCACAAAGACTCCCAGCATGGAGGAACCTTCTGCGAAAGCGCTTGATCCCCATTGTGCGATGGGAGACCCCCTACCTCGCCCTCCTTCAGGAGAAACTCCGCTCTCCTACCCTCGACTCCTATTTCGCCTTCACGGCCAATTTGGGAACACACACATTCTTCATGGTCATGTTGCCAATTCTCTTTTGGTGTGGATACACCAATATAGGGCGAGCGTAGGTACATTTTCCGTCCGGCATTGTCCAAGATGCAGTAGATCGATATTGATACCTGGGGTAGGATGGTACATGTATTAGCATCGGGAGTGTTCTGGAGCGGATTCGTAAAGGACATGCTTTGTCTACCTCGTCCGTTATCTCCTCCGCTACAGCGCATTACTATGTCGGGGTCCGCCGCGCTTGAATATGGCTTCCCGTCAACTCACTCCACGAACGCCGTCTCTGTCGCCGTGTATGCCATTTACATGTTGCAAAGCTCTTCCGACACGAACAATCCGAATCTTCATCTGGCTTTGCAGGGCCTGTTCTACTTCTACGCTGTTTCAATTGTGTTTGGAAGACTGTATTGTGGCATGCACGGATTTTTCGACGTTTTGATAGGAAGCATTCTGGGTGCCGTTATATCTGCCGTCCAGATTCTCTACGGCGATTTTTTTGACCACTGGATCTGTCAGGACTCTTTTAAAAATCTCCTTATTTGTACCTTGATCATTTTCGTCCTCGTGCGCATACACCCGGAGCCCGCAGACGATTGCCCCTGTTTCGACGATAGCGTTGCATTTGCTGGTGTGCTAGTTGGTATCCAAATTGGCGCATGGCATTACGCTCGTACCGGTTTCGCCTGGGATCACCCAACTCCATCCACCGTACCCTTCGATTTGAAAAGCATCGGGTTACTTAGATCCTCTCTTCGCATCTTGCTGGGTGTTTTGATTATCTTTGTATGGAGAGGATCAATGAAGCCTGCATTGTTCAAGATTCTACCCCCAATATTTCGAGTCCTGGAACAAGCGCGCCTAAACCTTCCTCGAGCATTCTTTCTGGATGCTTCGGAGTACAAATCTGTCCCTACCCTTCGAGGAGATGATAATGTTATCCCCTCCGCAGCAGACATCCCTCGCCTTCTCAATAACCTCAGCCATCCGCGCCGTCGCTCCGTTACCGTGGGCCCGCAGTCAGCCGCCGACGCCTATGAAACACTGGCATATCGCAAGAAGAGGCGAAGGGAGAGCTTGTCGAACCCAGACACCTTCAGCGAACGAAATCTTGTCAATTCGAGCAGTCCTGTGCACAAGGAGGCGAATATTGGCTTCTCAACAAATGTGCCACTCTCTCCCGGTGTTAGGGGGAATAAGGAGAATAATGTCCCGTTAGGGTCGAATCTACTTCCAACTCCTATGTCTTCGCGTGTACATTCGTATGAGGAGATGATGGGAACGGGGTCAGAAAAGGCAGTTGGCGTTGATACACCCCCAGAAAGCGATGCCGGCATCGCGGTAGACGAAGAGAAGGAAGACAGGGAAATGTTTATGAAGTTAGAAAAGCCTCGTGTGAGGTACGACGTCGAAGTAGTTACGAAGCTTATTGTTTATTCTGGTAAGTCATGTCGAGTCCCCGCGGATCTCATCTCCCTGACAGTTGTCTCGTATAGGAATCGGATGGCTAGCTGTGGAAGGGAACCCCCTCCTTTTTGAACTGTGCGGATTGGGTTTGGGTGTAAATAGGTAGTGGTTGGAAGATTCATACTTAGTCATGGAGGACACTTCTTTTCAACAGATCATTTGTTTGCATAGTAGGAGTTTGTTTCTATGTAAATGCAGAGGATGTATTGTTCCTTTCTTTCACACAAACGTAATGCTGCTTCATAATACCACCATTGGAAAGCGTTCTATTCTCGTCTGAGTTGTTGCCAGCTTAGGCAACCCGTTGTTTGGTTATCTATCGCCTGAGAAGGCATTTCGGAGATTCGCTCAGAATAGTCACTCACAAGTAGTTATCTTTCTCGGCCGTCAAAGGATCTCGTGGACTTAATCGAAGGACACCGTGCTTTGTTTTGTAAAGTGATATGAAAGCTTCTTGTCCAAAACCCAGTCTAACATACTTTTGCTAAGCAGTTACCTTTTCACTCCTGTCAGAACTACCCTTAAACTACTTGCACAAAACCACATCTTCACCCTTTGACTCAGAACCCCCGTTCGTCCTTGGCCCAGCCATTTCGTCTATGGCATTCTTTTCAAGGCCTAGTGGGATAAGTCTGAAGGAAGCAGCGTATAGGAATCAACGATGGGCGCCATGGAAGCAATCATCCTGAGCAGGACATGTGGAACAGTTTTGGATTTAGCAATGAGCTTTCTACCATAACTCTCAACTGTCATATTCATCAAGAACTAACCTCTTAAGACCTGAAACCTGACCAAGGTCTCTTAAGACAGCGCCACGGTCGCTCAATGTAATATGGAAGTCTACAATTGTATGTATCTATAATACATATGCTGCTATTGAGCAGCTAAAGAAGTATGATTATCGAATGGTAGATCTAGATCAATGGGAAATCTAAATATGCTTAATTTTTGAGGCCTTTCGGCCAGATTGCGATCGAAATCTCCCTGAAAAAGGAGAATCTTCATCAAATCGCCCGAGAAAGAACTTGCCGTAGCGCGTCCGGTCCTATACCATGATTCCGTGACACCGAATTGACCTTTCTCTGATGGATCGAAAAATCCTAGGTCAAAGGTTAACTGCTCCTTGAAACGCCGTACGAAGTGGTGAAAAGATCCTTAGACGCTCAAATAACATAATCGTACACTCGACCTTTAATTTCTTCCTCATTCACCGCTCACGCGTCGCTAATCCCAACCATCATCATCATTGTCTGGTGTCCGACTCAAACTCCTCTTGTTCTTATTCTTCGCGCCAGGAGGCCTGCCCCTTCCTTTGCCCGCGCCATGGTTCTTTGGTTTTTTTGGAGTAGCTCCCAAACCCGCACTCGCTTTCCTTTTTCTGCCCCTACCACTCCCTCCAGGAGTAGCACTCTCCATTCTATTTACTTTTTCGTCAGGCGTCTCATACCCCGCTGCCGCATCCGCTAACGCTATATCGTCGTCATCATCACTGCCAACCCTCAGTTCGTTGTCAACTGAAAGCAGGTCGGCAAAAGCTTTGCACTGTGCCAGCATACTATCGGTGTTATCCAGCGCTGTCATGATGTCGCAAATTCGTTCCCAGAGCTTGTCGCCGGTGACGAAATTGACTTTCGTGGGAACTTTGTTAAGATCTTTCGCGGTAATTTTGCCGGTTGCGCTTTTGCCTTCGCGCTGCCTTTGGAGACCCCACAGGCGGCGGAGGAAGGTGCGGGTTTCCCATATCATGGTGAGAATCATGGATGCTACGGCTAGATGCCGAAGCTTGGACTCGTTGACTGCGTTGAGGTTCGATTGTCGTTGCGTTGGCGGATGGGCGTCTCCGTTAGTTTCGCCGTTCGCTGTGGGCGTCTCAGTAGAAGATAATGCGGCTTCACCGTTCGTTACAGGCGCTTGGCCTACATGTTGAGGTTGGCCTGTTTCTAACCGAATTCCTAGAATATCTGTCTCAATTGAATGAGCCACAACGGCACCAGTCCTTGAGACAATCTTCTCCATCCCTGCGACAAGGTGCAGTATTTCATCGACGCGAGCATAGTCGAAGAAAGCAAGGTTCTCAAGCACGAAGCGCGCATACAGCAGAGCATGTGGCGGATTACCATTACTATCCAGTTTCGGTAGCTCAAAGTCGATCCGCTCGCACAAATTCGAGACAAATTTCTTCCGAACTTTTGAACTGCCAGTCTTTAAGACCTCAAAGAGCAATTGCAGCTTGGGCTTGAAAATCTTGCTGAGGGCTCCATGCGCATCGCCTAGGACCTCGCACTGATAGTCAAATGCTTGGCTGACGGCTGCCATGTATTCTTTCTCAAACATTGTCTCGTGCTTGTGGTGGAGGCTGCGATGTTCTTCAAAGGCATTGTTTGAGATAATGCCGTTCGGAGAAGTCTCCAACGCCACTAGAGCCGGGCCACACTCTTTCGGGTGAACCAATCCTTGACGGCTGATGCTGATTACGATCTGAGTAGCCGTCACAGCAAGGCTTTCGGTCTTGCTAAGAGCGATACGAACCACGTGTGGTAGGTATCGCCGTGCAAGGGATAGAGCTGCTCCGTCGTTCTCGTTCGCTTGAAGGGAAGTTCCCAAGCGTTCGGCGCCGTTAATTGCACCTTCCCCGACAGCAATCGCTGCTCCACTCTCAGATCGTTTTTCTTCAGAAGCAAAGAATTCTCCGAACTGTGAGAGGAGGATTTGCTCAAGCTGCGTATCGTTGTTGATAAAGACGAGATCGAAAGCGGTTCCCACATCGGATCTCATGAATAGACCAGGGGAGTTTTGGCATATCATGCCCAAGGTCTCGAAAGCTTGCTCTCGCACAGCATTTGCCCGGTTCTGCCGTGTGAAGGGACATGCTGTTTGCACAAGAAGATTTGCAACAGAGTTGCCCTTCCAAGTCTGGAGAACGGTCTTGTCAACAGTTGCCTTGAACTGAGCAACATATTCTTCGAAATGACAGACTTTTCCAAAGCTGCCTAATATCATGAGATACTTAGTCACCCGTTTCACAGCAGCTTCGTCTGTAGATGGCTTCTCCTTATCCTTGGTTAGGTTATTGATGATGGAGGATACGAGACGAACAAGCTTTACGACTGTGTTCTTCAAAACGCCGCCAATGATCCATAAACATTGAGCAATATCATAAAGCTCTCCTTTGCCCATTTTGCCGACGGTTTGCATCAAGGATGCGTGCACTTCTGCAAAGAAGCTCTCCTGTAAGGAGGGAATAAAGGGGAAGACGTGGCGGAAAATGACTAAGACGGATCGATAGACTTGTACTTCGTCCGTTTGTTGGAGGTTTTTGGTGTACGGCTGAAGTAATTGGACCTGTTCTGCTGTGAACAATTTTGGATTTGCTTTAGCAAAGATACTTAGAGTCCGGAGTATCTGAGTTTGAGACGGTTTTCCAGGTAGTAGATCCGTGTCGATAACGCCTTCGAACATGTCTCCGACGATGGTCTTACAAACTTTGAAGTTTGCCACAGCGTTCTTGGACTTGTTTGCAAG
This sequence comes from Hysterium pulicare CBS 123377, assembly GCA_000467715.1. Lineage (NCBI taxonomy): Eukaryota > Fungi > Ascomycota > Dothideomycetes > Hysteriales > Hysteriaceae > Hysterium > Hysterium pulicare. The sequence continues at coordinate 213,378 of AJFK01000112.1, forward strand.
GAACGTCTGGAGCAGGGACTTAAGCGCATCGGAGAGTTTGGGCAACCGCATAGTATGTTCCACGGATTGTATGATGAGAGATACTTGATGCCGAAGCGCTAATTGTAGCTTCATTGCATCCCCCTTGTTCGTTTCGTAGAATGGCGCTATCCAGATGTCTTCAAAGGTCTGCCGTGCTATATCTGCGATACCCTCATCATGATCTTTGACTTGGTAGAGCAGATGTTCGACGATTTTCAATTTTGCGTCAGTGTTCTCGTTGCGGAGGTATATTTCCTTGACGGTTTTCATTGCTTTCTTCTTGACCCCAATAGCAGGATCATTCACTCTCTGAACAAATTGATCCAGAAATCTCGCCTCGATCGTTTGGTCCCACAAAAGACATTTGGACAAAAGTGTGAGGGCATTGTCACGCACTAGTGGTGAGGGATCAACAGTCATCAGGCGGACGATTTTTTCGATAACGGCGTCGTTTGCCTTGAGGATCTCAGGATCCTTTTCCAGTACCTGTGTTATACTCTTCAAGCTGCGGCTTTTCAGAGTTGCATGAGGGCTTGCCATGTTATTTACGATGTGAAGAAGGAGGTTTGTAGACTGTCTGCAAAAAGGACCCTCCAGTGTGATGATGCCGGCGGCAAGACGACCTTGTACAGTACTTACGGCCTCAAATTCGCTGTAGAGATATGTCAGTATAGTGGCTTTTAAACAATAGGAAGTCACTCTCACTATTCTGACGTCAGCCATTTAGGCTCTAGAATCATATTCTTTAACTGCTTCTCCGTAGACTTGGTGGATGGGCGATCTTTCTCTTCCTCATCACCTCTCTCACTACCTTCACATATTTGGTGAGCCCAATTTGTTTTGTGACATCCTGTGGCACTTTGCATGTGTAAATCCTCATCCTTGGCCATCGACTGAAGAAACTCCAAAACCACCCGATATGGACCGTCGAACCCTAGGAGGTCTTTGGAGTTGACATCACCCTTCAATGCATCCTCTGCCAGCAGGACTAACTGGTTGGAAAGTTCTGATTGAGCGATATCAAGAGAACGAGCGTTCTGGAGAACGTGGGCTTTCATATCAGCTAACCCCGATCCCATCAGTCCCATGATATCCAACGCCATATTCTTGGCGGGTACAGTAGAAGTCTCGTTGTAGAGCAAATTCACCATCCCGTTAAACAATATGCGGAGGAGCAATTCGGCAGCGGGCCATTCGGGCGATCCAAGAACATTAAGGAAGTCCTCGGTGAAGATATCAAGTAAGTTGCGATACGGCTGGTCCCCAGTCTTGGTGGAATTCATGGCTCGCTTTACGATAAAGTTGACAAGGTGACATGCAGTTTTCTCTGCGCCGTTGTGAAGCTCCCTCGCAATTTGGGCGAGGCTCTGTTTTGTGAAATCAACTGTACCGTTGATTAGACGTGATTGTTTCGTGGGTGAACGGCTGCCGACTTCGGATGAACTGTCCTGTTCTTCATTGTCTTCTGCATCAATAAGTGTGTTCGGAACCATCCCGCTCTCTCGGATCGTTCGAGTTGCGCTCATCTGCACAAGTCGCATGATCAAAGCAGTTACTAGTTGTATGGGCTTGCCATCGACCATTTTGAATTGTCTGGCGCTTTGGCGCTGAACGGGTAGTTTTTCTAATGAAGTTAAAATGTCATCGGAGATAGACGTTCTCTGCTCTTCATAACGAGCGAATATCTTGGCTAGAACGTCCATGGCCGTCCGCCGGACAGTTTCAAACTTCTGTATACCGAGAGCCGAATCCTTTTCGGTATGGGCATTTTCGACAAAAATAAGCGTACACGAAAGGTCTTCAACTGAATTGATCGCTCTATCTGCCACGTCAACCTTGACCATTAGCGTTCCAAGGAGCCGGAGGATGCTGCCACAGAGCTGGAGAACTGCTGACAGTGACTTGCTCTGGGAGGACGCGACTTTGTAGATGTCGTTGTCAGAATCGGCGCTCCGCGCCCC